>CP025650.1:23065660-23081457 GCA_003576665.1 Ipomoea trifida
TTCTGGATGTGTGCAAAGGCTACCACTGAACCTGAATTTCAAGAACAAATGAAATGCTTAGGAAAGATGGACCCTACGGCAAAAGTTGACTTAGAAAGGTAATGTGATTTCATCTTGTGATTTAGTTGTGTAGAATCTGTGTTCAAAATCTGATTTAGCTATCCAAAGTATGATTTTTGTTATGCAAAATCTGAGTTCAAAGTATGATTTGCTTGTGCAGAATCTGTGTTCAAAATCTGATTTAGCTGTCCAAAGTATGATTTAATACAACTGACTTCATAGTGTGATTTTTGTTATGCAAAATCTGAGTTCAAAGTATGATTTGCTTGTGCAGAATCTGTGTTCAAAATCTGATTTAGCTGTCCAAAGTATGATTTAATACAACTGACTTCATAGTGTGATTTTTGTTATGCAAAATCTGAGTTCAAAGTATGATTTTCTAAGTCTGATTTACTACATGTGTTTGAAGGTACCCTCCAAAATTTTGGTGCAAGGCTTTCTTTAGAACAACTGTGAAATGTGATATTGTGGATAACAATCTGTGTGAGGCTTTTAATGGCACCTTGGTGAAAGCTAGAGTTAAGCCCATTATCCCTATGTTGGAAGACATAAGAGTAGGGGTGATGCGGAGGATAGCCAAAAAAATTAAATTTGTGGAAAGCTGGACTGGAAATTATGGACCATTGATCATGAAGAAGCTGAATACCAATATTCATGAAAGTATGGGCTGGAAGGTATTCTTAAACTAATATATGCTTAATAGTTTAAGGCTTTCTTAATATATATGTTCAATATAATGCTGAACTTTTCACTTAAATACATCATGATAGGTTGATTTCAATGGAGATGATGGCTATGAAATTAAGAAAGGGAGACAACAATTTAAGGTCAAACTTGCAGGTAGAAGCTGCTCATGCAGGGCATGGGATCTTTCTGGTATACCATGCCCACATGCAATATGCGCCATCTTTGATAGTGGAAGGGAACCTCATGAGTACATTGACGCGTGCTATTCAAAAGAGGCATATCTAAGGACCTACGCCCATCCACTTCAACCAATGAATGGAGAGCTATTCTGGCCAAAGACACAAAATGAGGAGATACTAGCTCCAATTCCTAAAAAAATGACTGGAAGACCAAAGAGAAAAAGAACACGTGAGGCAAGTGAAGGTCCATCTCGTCCTAAGAAAAACACACCAAGTACCAATAAGACTACCGCTACCTCTGCAAAGAAAAGCGTTTCAAAGAAGGGAAAAGAGATGCATTGTAGTCTTTGTAAGAACTCGGGGCATTATAAACCAAAATGTCCTAGTAGGAATGTAAGTTGTCCAACTACTACTATGTTCTCGTTATAGTTGGAATTCTTATTACATTAATTGCTTATATTCATTTCTTTTGTTGTAGCTTGGTCAATCACAGGAGCAAGTCATTCACCAAGGATCAAACTCAATCAATCAAGCCTCTCAAGCATCAATGAACCAATGAAGTAGCCATTAGAATTTGTTGTATGAACTTATGTTTTTTTTGAATCTGCTGTATGAACTTGTTGGCAGATTGTAATATGTATGAACCTAGGTTTTTTTTTTTGAATCTGCTGTATGAACTTGTTGGCAGATTGTAATATCTATGAACCTAGGTTTTTTTTTTGAATCTGCTGTATGAACTTATTGGCAGATTGTAATATCTATGAACCTCGGTGGATTGTAATCTTTTTTGAATCTGTTGTGGTGTTGGCAGATTGTAAAGGGCATTTTTTTAATCTATTGTGGTGTTGGCAGCATTTTGGCAGATTGTATAGGGTATGTTGAATATGCTATAAGGGCATGTTGGCAGATTGTAATCATGAACTTGTACATTGAATCTACAATGTTTAATACAGTTTTTATCCAACATTTTTTGTTTGACACTTCTTGACTAGTAGTAGTAATACTAATAGTTAAATCATCTAGCCATATGATACTTCTGCATCAACAACAAAAACTACAAACTTCATTATATTCAACATCCAATACATGGCTTAACTGGTAACATACATTCATATAACAACAAAAATAGGCAGATTGTAATCATGAACTTGTACATTGAATCTACAATGTTTAATACAGTTTTTATCCAGCATCTTTTTGTTTGACACTTCTTGACAAGTAGTAGTAATACTAATAGTTAAATCATCTAGATAGCCATATGATACTTCTGCATCAACAACAAAAACTACAAACTTCATTATATTCAACATCCAATACATAGCTTAACTGGTAACATACATTCATATAACAACAAAAATAAACTAAAGATCAAATCTTCTTAAACTACAACAAAGTCATGAGAGAATTATATGATTTTTCCCTTTGTTGCAAGCTTACAAACACAGCAATTCCTACAATAATTATACAACTAATTATTATGTTTCTTTGTCTTTTTTTCCTTTCAACTTGAGCTTGAAAACCTTTCTCAACATCACTTCGCAATAGCCGAATTTCTTCCATAATTTCTGACTTCATCTTTTTCAACTCTATTACAACATTCTTATTCGAATCACATTCACCTTCTTCCTCTTTCAATAACAAATTTTTCCAGAGAAAAAATCCACATCCACCACCTTCCTGGACAAATACAACATTAAACACAAAATTGAAAACCTGTTACACATGTTGCTGAAAACTAGAGCAAAAATAAAAAATAAAAAATAACTCAAACCTAACTGATAAGAGATTTCTTCACATCTTATAAACTTATCAATAACAATTTTAAACCTTTAATTGTAATACATGTACCTTCCACCTTTGACACCCAAAAAATTGTTGCCCATTCTCTCGTGATACACATAGTGGTGATTTCAACCCACAACGACAATACAATGATGGCTCGTACTGTAAATTTGGCCTTGACTTTGAGGGTGATGAAAATGGTGAACCGCTCCAACATGATGATGCCATCTACGCCCTAATACCGTGGCCGAAGGCGAAGGAGAAACAATGTACTAGTAGAAAGAAGAAGAAGATGATGAAGAAGAGTCACGGAGAAGAAGATATACAGCGCTAAGAAAATGAAATCAAAAAGCGCAGATGAAGAACTAGAGAATTAGGGCTCAGCGTGATTTTATATCATATTTTTAATTTGTTATTTTTAATTTTTTTTTGTTTAATCTTATGTGGCAGTCCAAATAATGAATGAATAGCTTAGTTGGCGCGCCACGGAAGCACTCACCGGCAGTGACCGGAGTGGTAACCGGGAAAAGGGGTCAGACGACTCAAAATCATGAGTTCATGGGTTCAATTGAACTTTTAAAAAGTTTGTGGGCTTAATTGACTTTTAGCGATATGTTTAAGGGTCTATTTGCACCTTTTCCCTTTTTTTTTTTAGTATGATTAATTGTAACGACTTTAGTTGTCACTAGATTTTTTATTATTATTATTATTATTATTATTATTATTATTATTATTATTATTATTATTATTATTATTATTATTTGTAATAACATAACATATTTTGGTCACATAATGTAAATTTATTATGATTCCTATTGTTACCACTCAAATAGTACTTTTAGTCTAAGTAAACCTTGTCACAAAATTCTTGAGTAATTGTGACAACTTTTCATAGGTCATCACTATTATAAGAGTGATGGAGGATATAGTGACGACTTCAAAAACCGATCACTAATTTTATTAGTGACCAAAATCAATAGTGTATACATGTTCCTATATAATAATGTGCAGACCACACATGAGTAAATTGTATGAGGAAGAACTTATTCAATAACCTTGAGTAATATTATATAAATTAATTTTTTATTATTTACATTTTAAATAATTAAATTGTGTTAAATATAATGGATGGATTTATAAATAAATATTAAATATAAAACAACTATCTATGATGCAGGGTATATGATATATTATTGAGTAAAATATTTGTGAAGGAATATATATTTTCTAAATTGCGCTTCCGATATAATAACACTTTGCAATATGCATGAAGTGGGGTGCGGAGGGGGGACATACCATTTCCATCATCTTTAATTTGATTTCTTTGGGGATGGTTAGCTTTCAATAAAGCTTTGGAGTCGAGACAATAATTATTATTGGTTGATAATAGTGAACGATTATTGGAATGTACACTTTTTAAAGTAAGAAAAAAATTATTAAAATGTATGGTTTAAAAAATCGTTAGGTGCTCCACACAGACTGTTGGGCCCTACACCGCTATTTTACAACCAATTCGGTTGGACTAAGGTCTCACGGGGGTTTCTTTATTAATGATTGTTCGGTTCTCATATCCTCTTTTATTAGTTGTTCTTTTCATTGTGTCTCTAGACAGTACAGTTGAACTTAGTTGCTCACAACTTAGCATCTAAAGCCGATCAACAGGCTACTTCTTTGTATTGGGACTCTGTCTCTCCTGACTTTGTTTCGATTCTTTGCAATAGTCTACTTCCACCTTTGCTTTCCCCAAAAAAAAAAAAAATCGTTAGGCGCTCCTTGGGCGTTTGGGAGCGGTTAATTGCGCCTAAGTGCCCGTGTATTTTTATTTTTAAAAAAATATATTTAAAATTTGTTTATTTTTTTTAAGACTTGATAATTATATACTATGGAGCATTTAATACTTCAATAGTTAATACTAAAATATTGAATATTAACCTAAAAAAATCTAGAGTTTGAACAATCGCTTCTGAGCGAAACAACCCATTTAAAAAAGAAGGAAACAATAGCTAATCGGCATATTAGACGACCTAGCTAGTTAGTACCTAAGCGGCCTAGGAGGCCTAGGCGGCACTTATGTGACCTAGTCGGTCCGCCACCTAAACCACCGATTATGGTGATACGCTCTAGGCGGCCTACTATCGCCTAAGCGCCGATTAATCGATGTGTATGCAAGATTTTTTGAAACACTGTTAAAATGTCACCCTAATTTTTTCTTCTTACTTTAAAACTATTAAATCTAATTAGATGAATGGCTCAAAATGATTCTTAATTTTTTTCTTAAAATATATTCAGATACGATCATTTTCCTATATATATAATCGATGTGACTCGATCATGTGATGGCCATAACTTTACCATACTATTTCTAGTTTTGGCCAATTCAAGCACCACCGCAATCTCTCATGTAAATTATTCATAATTATATATATGTTTTTTTCCACACTCCAACTAATATTTGGATAACCAAACATGTTATAGCATGATGATATCCATTCATGTCTAGACAAAACTAATCATTTATTTATTTATTTATTTTTTTTTGAATACAACTGACCCTATTACATTGTAGTATCTGTTCATCTATACTTTCTCAACCTGTTGAAGCACAAAGAGTCAATTTCGAGATCTCCACCACTGAGACTCGAACTCATGACCTCCCATCTGAGGGTGGCCACTACAAAACTAATCATTTTTTTAAAGACTAATTTAACTATTTCCGTCGTACATGTAGAAATGTTGAGTATAAAATGATGATTTGCAAAGTTAGTAAAATTTTCTAATTTTGTATGCTTGTAAAATTGGACCTTATACTTTATAAATTGTACAATCGCTTGTGAAATTCCGAGAAAGCACAAAGCATAAATTTGCAAACTATATGACATATTGACATTAATTAAACAGATGAATTTATGTATATACTCAAAATAGATTGATTAAATGAGAAATTTTTCAAATATTAAAATTGAGAAAATGGAGTTTGGGAAGGCTTTGAAGGAGCATTCTCCCATATTGAAAATAAACTTAAGTTTGGACAAATATAAATGCATTTTAATTTTTAAGGAGTTTGAAAATATATTACTTAAATACTTAGACAAGTTTTATCATTCTCTCTTCCCAAAAGATTAAATCTCTAACCCCAAGAGCTTCAATTCCCCCGGCCCGACAGGGAGAATGTATTCCCCCGGCCCGACAGGGAGAATGTAAATCAGGGTAACTCAACTGAACACAGAGGCTAAACCTTTACTTACTGCGCACAATGAGCCCCTCTCACTCTGAGACTCGATCCTAAGTCTTTCTTTCCAAACTTCACCCCTGCTACGGACTCAGTATCGATCTCTGATCGTCTTTCTTCCCAAACTGAGCCTCGATCCCTAATCTTTTTTCCCAAACTTCACCCCTGTGACGAACTGAGCATCTTTCTTCCTAAATTTCATCCCTGTGATGAACTGAGTTGTCTGTACGGACAGTTTTATCCTTCTCTTGCACACCTATGGAGGTGCAAATCATAAACAAAAAAATGAACTTCAGTTCTAAATGCATTAGAACTCCAATAACTCACATATCATGTCTTTTAACCATATATTTTGCTATTAAATTGATTTTAATTTGATTTGATCAACCAATTCAACTTTGAACGGTTAACATTAAAGCTCCATCAATGCATGGTGGGTGAGTGGGGATAATGGGTGGGTGATTTATGCATTGGATTTTATTTGATGGCACGTGGCTTTGTCTCATGGTAGGTCAGTTGTTGTGATGGAGGAACTATTGTCTGCAGGTTGTAGGGCAAAGAACCCTTTGATATTTTGTACAAAGAGCTCCAAATATAGTAACTTATCACTGTTTTTATTGAACTGCTATATACCTTGCCTAATGTAGTTGTCCCATGGTTGGACCATTTCATCAATGTTTGTTTTGTAGAATTATTTGAGTCGATTAGTTAGGGGCTAGTTTAACTTCTTTTAGTCCTTAACCAATAACCACTTAGAGTTACTAGGTGCACTTCATTCAAAATACAGTACACATTTTGGATATAGTGATTGTGAATCTTTTCATAAATAATCATAGAACTCAAATTCAAGTTTGATATTTTTGTACAAAGATCAGATCTCCATGTATAGTAACTGATAGGATAATGAGACAAGGTAATGGACCCAGAATGCTTTTGGTCTAACATGAATGAGTCAAAGCAATTAACACATCAACTAGTAACAGTTAAGAGTCAAATAGAAAGGGGTGGAACGGTGCACTATGTTGTGATATGAAACAGCAGAGAGAGAGAGAAAGAATTTGTATTGCTCGTATAGGCAGCTCAACTGGTCACAAGGGTGAAGTTTGGGAAAAGAGGCTGGGATCAAGTCTCACTAGCGGTCAGTGTTGCAAAAATCTCGCCTAGACGCTAGGCGACCACCTAGGCCGCTTAGCGCTAGCCTCCTAGGCACCAACTAGGTCGCCTAGTTGGCCAATTAAATATTGTTCTTTTTTTTTAATAGGTTAATTCACTCAAAATAACATCGTTTTGGGTGAAATAACCCTAAATTGTACAAACTCTAGATTTTTTTGGTTAATATTTAATATTTTAGTATTAACTATTAAAATATTATATAATTTATAATTATTAGTCTTTTAAAAATTAAAAATACTTTTTTAAAAATTTTAAAATAATACATCGGCGCCTAGGCGCCGATTAATCCCCGCCTAGACTTCCTAGGTGCTAGGTGCTCCCCGAGCAACACCTAGACTAGTTTATTAGCTGCATACCTTGCATAATGTTGTCCCATGGTTGGACCATTTCATGAATGTTTGTGTCATTTGAGCTGTTTATTAGCTTCTTTTTCTTTTTTCTTTTTTTTTTTTATTACATTTGATCTGATTAGTTATGAGCAACACCTAAACTAGTTTACCTCATTATGATTTTTTATCGATTAGAGTCACAATACAAATTTTGCCTAGAAGATTTTCTTGTAAATTAAAGACTTCAAAACCAAGTTTGATATTTTGTTCAAAGAACTCCAAATATAGTAACCTATTACTGTTTTGCTTGCATTGATACATACCTTGCCTAATTTTGTCCCGTGGTTGGACCATTTCATCAATGTTTGATCCGTATTGGGTTTTAATTTTACACAACTACTTATGCATGTTCATGTAAGGGGTATATTAGGAATTTCACTTGTGGATAGAGCAAATTAATTGACATCTATTTTTTGCTCTCTACAACTTGGTTTGCATGCTTTTTAGGCGGGACCGACCTACCCTATAATGAGTGCAAGTGTAAGTGTCTAATTAATAATTAAGTCGAGTCAAATTTGTGCAAGTGTAAGTGTCTAATTAATAATTAAGTCGAGTCAAATTTGAATAGTCAAAGTACGTACGAGATTCGATTTGATAAAAAAAAATTAAAGGTTGAGTTTTACTGAATTTTAACATTTTGTGTTTAACTCGGAAAAGTTGATATTTTTCTTTCTATTGTTTATACAAAAAAAATTATAAAATTAAACATTTTTCAACTAAATATCGTTAAAAAAAACTTGTCACTACATGGTACATATATAGTTACATATAGATTATATCTATTTTATAATGTGTTAAGACCTTGTGATCTAGTGGTACCTGGTTTACACTCCCATATGGAGGGGAGTGAGTTTGCGCCTCAGTGGAGTCAATTGCTAACTTTTGCTATGAATAGAGTTTTTTTTTTTTTTTTTTTTTTGAGTACTACTGACTCTGTTACAATATAGTATTTGTTCATAGCTACTTTCTCAACCTACTGAATCACAAAGAGTCAACAGTTGCCTCCACTGAGGCTCGAACATACTCCCATCATTCATGAACAGAGTCAGTAGTACTCAAAAAATAAATATCTATTATAATATATAGAAAAAAAAACACTCAATTAGCCTCGCAAGTTGTTTGGTTTACACAATTTTTTTTTTTGAAAAAAAAAATAAGGAATATGCGGTATATCAGCATATGTGAAAATTAATAATAATAACTTGTGAGATTTACTCAGTGCAAATTTTTGAATAGTAATGATAAGTTTCTCTCATCATTCAAAATCTATCTATATATAATAACATTATCCTCCTTCTAAAGTTTCCCGCCCAAAGTTAGTGGCATTTTGGTAAATATATATATTATTTTATTTATTTATTAATTTATTTATTTCTTAATCTATTAATTATTAATTTATTATGGTTAAATGTTGGTGATTGAATAATTGGATTTATTAATTAATTAAAATGTTAAAAAGGTAATATAATATGGTAATATTAATTGGTGATTGAATAATTGATGATTGGATTTATTAATTAATTAAAATGTTAAAAAGGTAATATAATATGGTAATATTAATTGGTGATTGAATAATTATGTAAATGATATAATTGGTGTGATATAGTGATATATATGTAATATGTATAAATACATATATTTGGTGATATATATGTAATAGTATAAATACAATGAATATGTGATATTAATAAATAATAAATACATTAATAATTATAAATGTTATTAATAATTTTTTAATAACATACATAATTATATATGTGATTATATATGTGATTTAATTTTTTGGATTGAAAAGTTACTTGAATTATTTTTTACCCAATATTTTATTAACTGTTTTTTTATTAACTGATTTAAAATGTGATAAATGTTAAAATCCTTTTATATTCATTTGTTATTATAAATTGACCAATTTGATTGTGATTTAACCAAATAAAAAAACAATACATAGTAAAAGATTTTGTGAACAAAAAGTAAAATGTGTAGCATTATTTTTTATCTGACAATCATGCATCATTTTATTTGATTTCAGAGTGTTTAACGCCTGAAGTTATTACATATTATTTGGTTTTTAGTAATAATATAATAATTAATAAAAAAAATTAAGTCAATTAAATATGTGTATATAATAAGAAGAAGAAATCATACCCTATATATCTATATAACTGCAAATCAATATATAATTATATATGTACGTTAGGAAATTAAGAATTATTATAATTATATAATTAGGAAAACTATAACGGATGTATATATTTATGTATATAGTTAATATTTAAATATCTATAAGGAAATTATTATACTTTCCTTTTGAATTAGTCTTTTCCTCATATAAATACAACCAATTTATCCGTAGCTTCCCTCATCATTTCTTTCTCCAAATCAGTAGGGCTTCTCCACCCTGTATCTTCCCTATCATTTTTTATTTTTTATTTTTTTTGCATCAGTATAATTCTATTTTCGTTGCCTCATCAATCAAACGATCAAAAGCTTCCAAATCTCACCAGTAATAGTAGAAGACAATGCAGAGCGCTTAGATTCATCTCTTTACGTTCTTTCCGTATGAATTTTCTACATTTTTCTAACTATATTCCCCTGTACTTCAATATTTTTTTGCAGTTTATATCACTTGGTATGAGCTCGAAGATACTTAAGGAGACTCTGCTTCAACAAAAGGTAAATGAGGAGGAAGATGCTCGGTAACAGAACCCTAATGATTTAGTTTATGGAAGAGCATAGAGATGCGATCGAGGATGATGACGACGGTGATTTTGATAATTTTGTAGGGTTTTATTTAACTCATAGTCAGTATGTTGACTTCGAGGTTTGTATATGCCATTCAAGTTTCTATATTTTTCTTATACAAAGCTATAATTGTAAATTTATATTAGGCAATTATATTAATATAATTAATTATTAAGGCAAGTATAATTTATTTTGTACGTGGACACATTATTTTTAATAATTTCGATTTAATAATATTATATCTTATTTATTATATATTATTAGTACAAAATAAATCATGCATGCCTTAATAATTAATTATTAATATTATTGCCTAATAATTATTTATTGTAATTCTCTTCACATTTTTCATTGTAATATTATTGACACAAAATAAATTATACTTACTTTAATATATAAATATTTTTTAATTTAATTTCTTAATATTTATTAATGGTAATTATTCTGGTAATTTTTCACTTTTTTCATGTAACTATTATGGTAATTTTATGGTAATATATTTCAAAATTGTTGCAATTTCATTAATTATTATGCTAAGTTATTGTAATATATTTTAATATTAGAAGAGAAAAAAATATTATAATTGATATATTTAATGAAATTATTATGGTATTGCCATAATATTTGATAATTATAATTATTATAATTAACTTCATTGAGAAATATAATATTTCTTCCGTGGAAATATTTTTGGCAATTTCATTAAATTATAATCAATAAAATATGAAATATATAATTAAGGAAATGAAATTATAAAATTCACAAAATATGTGTTCATAAATATTTAGAAATTTTTAAATACATACATATGCACTACATTAATTATACAAAATTTAAATGCTAATTTTTTAATTTCTAAATGTAAATTTTTAATATAAAATCTATCAATATAAATCTATACTATATATAAAAGTAAAATCCTCCTATTTCATTCTCCCGCCCAAACTTTTGCAATCAATTAATTAAATATTTTATTGGTCAAATAATTAATAAAGTTTATTTGTTTAGTGACTTAATTGCTCTTTTTTTACCAAGTTCAGTGGCTTATTTGGGTGTTATTTCACAATGACCTAATTGTTGTTTCCCAAATAGTACGATGGCTTATTTGTACTTTATCACAACTTTAAATTATTTAAACTTTAAAAAAAATAATTAAACATGTGTTGTTAGAATTTTTTTTAATAATAATTACAATTAATTCATTCAAACATTGAGAAGGAAGAAAAAACTAAACGCGATATGGTGAAAATAACTATACTTAAGGTATGTATAAAAGTATAATTGCACATATATTAGTGTAATTGACTAATAATAATTGCCTAATAATTATTATGGTAATTAAGCTAAACATGTCATTGAATTTATTTTTATACTCCGTAATAATTATAATTAAATTATTTTTCATTTTTCCCATATTTATTTTAGTAATAATATAATTACATAAGTCATATTACATATCAATATTTTTAAAATAATTGTAGATAAACAAGTCATATATTATTTAATTAATTGAGTAATACTTTTGCACTAATCTTATAATCAAATAAATGCACACGTTCAATGTTATATATATATATATTTTTATCTAAATATATAATAAAAAATTTATCTGTGCATCACACGGGTAATTGGACAATTATTTGTTTTAATTCAAGTAACGAAAACATATAAAAGAAAAACATAATCGATCCAACAAATTTCATCAATTGCGCTATATAATATTCGATGTTATAATTTATATAATTGTATATTGATTCAAATATTCTTAAAATATTATAATGAATACATTCCGTGCAACGCACGGGCGAAAATACTAGTTGTTATTAATAATAATTTACAAATTAAATTTAATAGTGAGCTTGCAATTAATAATTAAGATATTTTACACGTCGTCTCTCCATTTAATGACAATAATTCTTTTATTGGCTGGTCAATTCCTTAACGTATTTCCCTTCATAAATGCATGAAACTGGACACACAGTACAATACCATTACTACGATATATTTGACCACGTGATAATATTCATTAAATTCAAATCAAATAAAAAAAATTTAACAAATAAGAAATTTCAACCACAAAATTTGTCAACATGAAGAACGAGAATAATCAAAGTGTACTAACTGCATCTTTATCTTTAATATAAAAATAAATGTTGTGTGAGTTATATCAGGAAACATAATATTTTTAATTAAAATGTAATATTTTGATTGAGTCTATAAAAAGTACAATATATTATACTTAAAAAGTATTATACATCTTACATAAGATAGTCTCATCGAAACTTACTTTTTAATATAAAGCAGTCAATTTACTAAACTATGAAATTTATTTTTTAAATGGTCACAAAATAGTTTTTTTTTTAATTACTACTGATATGTTATAATATAATGTAGTATTTGTTCATAATTACTTTCTCATCTTATTGAAGCACAAAGAGTTAAAACCGTCCTCACTGGGACTTGAACTCATGCACAAAGAGTTAAAATTGTCCCTACTGGGACTCGAACTCATGACCTCAGCTCCTATTTGGGATAGTCACTTCGTACCACTAGACAACAAGTTACAAAATAATTTTTAAAAAATCAATAATTTGACCTAAAATTAAAAAATAAAAATCACATATAAAAGAGAAGATAACCTTTTTTGAGGGGGTGTTGGGAGGTAGGGGAGGGGTGGGGGATAGTCTACTATCCAAAGAAAAAAAAAATAGAGTGGTGGACCATGAGAAAGAGAAATAGACCAATTATTATACTATAGAAATTTACTATAAATGTCACAATTTTTTTTTGGATGACAAGGAAATACATCGTGTTCGAAGGTATGTATTAAGTAAACTTTCATTTTTGTATAGTAGTTCACAAATTAAATCATATATGAGAAATAAATCGCACTAAGAAGACCCTGCGAGATAAGTTTGATCAAAAAGGTGTTGACAAGAATCGAACTTGTGGCGCGTTGAAGTGCAATAATCAATATCACAATCTTTATTAATAAATTAATTGATTTCATGCTATTATTTGAAGATTTTCTTGTAGTTTATAGTGATATCATTTTTGTAATTTGTAAGAAATTAAATAATGATAGTAGATTATGATAGCTGATATCACATTATATTAGTTGTTTACTTGTTTTCATCGACAGGTGCATATTATTAGCTTTTATATTTGTACAAGTTTAATTGAAAAACATATTTGTTTATTGTCCGTTGTCAGCACATAAAATAACTATATTCATAACCATATACATTTGTTTAATCTATTTATATATACTTCAACAACATCTCTGTGACTCTTCCAAATAAGAGGTTACAAATTTCAACTTTATAAAATATGTATGGACATACTATATTGTAATAAAGTCAGTAATATTAAAGAAGACATGTTTTTTTTTAAATATGACATCAGAGCAAAAAAATTCAAGCCTATCTCGATCCTCGTACGTTACCCCTACCAAGAATAAAAATTTATTCTTTACCCTATTTAGTCTCCATAATTTATTCAAACTTTCCAAATTCCAAGTGATTTTGAAAATCTAAATTGCCGCAAATTGCGAACTTAAAAAAAAAAAATTAATAATTTCCGTCCAATTAGAAGAGACCAAACGGTTGCCGGTGCCGCCGATACCCACTAACGTTTTCCAGCACGTGTTTGATATTTTTCACATGCTTAAAATTGCCCTTTCAATAATAATATGTGTCTCTCTTTCATCCATATATACACACACACATATCTCTCTAGATATACATATAGAAGATGAGAGCTCTGTAAAACCCACTCCATATATATAAGTCGTCTTTTGATCCATTTTTTTGAATTTATTTATTTATTTTTTATAATTATAATTTTTCTCCGGCGATCCATAGTTTTAATGGAGGCAATTAAAGCTATGGCGGTTATGGCGGTTGTGCTGCCGTTTTTTTTACTGTTTTGCTTCGGGGCGGGGGAAAGTACGAAACTGCCCCTGGCCGTGGACGGCGGTTTGAGGGATCGCATCAAGGGGTTGGCTAACGAGACGGAGACGGTGGAGTGGATGAGGAGGGTAAGAAGGGAAATTCACAGGAACCCGGAGCTTGCCTACGAGGAATTCGCCACCAGCGCGGTGGTGCGGCGGGAGCTTGACCGGTTGGGAGTGAAGTACCGGTGGCCGGTGGCGAAGACCGGCGTCGTCGCCACCATTGGCTCCGGCAATCCGCCGTTTGTTGCTCTCCGGGCTGACATGGATGCCTTGCCTATACAGGTTAGTTTTGATCATCAAATATCTGGTCCGAGTTTCAACTCCGATCCTATAAAAGATACACTCAGAGTAGGTCAGAAGTTTGATTCCTATAAAGATGACTCATCTAGGTTGAGAATTCGTTTCTTCATCATTATCTTCATTAAGACAGAGAAAAAAAAATCTAATTAGAGGTTCGACTCCTATAAAAGATAGACTCAAAAGTTTGATCCCTATAAAGATGACTCACGTAGGTTGAAAATTCGATTATTATAGAACATGACTTAAATATGTTAAAAGCTCAATTCTTCTCAGGTAGGTCTGACTTCTAAGGTTAGGTTCCTATAAAAAAAATGATTCAAGTGGACCGGAGGTTCGATTCCTATAAAAAATGACTTAGATATGTTGAAAGTTTAATTTTTCTCAGGTAGGCCTAATTTTTAAGGTTGTATTCCTATAAAAGATGATTCAAGTAGGTAGGTTAGAACTTAGAAGTTTAATTCTTATTAAAAATAATTTTGATAATTCAAAAGTTTTTTTTCCTATTAAAAAAAAAAGACTTTGGTATTAAAATATTGCCAGAACCAAATCCAAATTAATTTTGTAGATATTTTATAAGTTATTATTAGTTGTTGCATGCCTGTAGAATATATTCCTCTTTGTCAGCAATGGCAGCATACATGGTAGTCGTAGATCCAGCTATCCTACTATATAAAAGTGGTTTCTTTTATGGAATGTCTTATTTCAAAAGGAGGATAGACTATATAATAAGTCTATAGAATATATTATAATAATAGTACTATAAAGTGGAATTCAAAATTGAAATACTACTTGATCAATACTAATTTAATCATATAATTCTTCTCAATATTTTTACACAATGTACCTTCACTTAACATTCTTAATTTAACCCAATCAATTTTGAGCCGTTTAATTATTAACACATTAGCAATCTGGATTGTTTGAACCAGTTTGGTTTAAGTCTGTCAACGGTAAGTATTATGTTTCTTTATAATTAATTATTTGTAGGTTAGAGTGATAATGTGAATTTTACTTAAAATCCACAAACACCTTTGAGTAGTGGGGCTATTCGCTAAATTATGGATTAGGTTTTGACTTTTGAATAATAGTACTAAAAGATTAAATCCAACCAAATAGTTAGTATAAGTTAAAATTATTCTTTTAATTTTTTTTATATGAAATTGAAATCTGTTCGACTGCTCTGATACCATTTTGTATTGTATGTGGGGCACTTATAGGAGCTGGTGGAATGGGAGCATAAGAGTCAAGTAGATGGCAAAATGCATGCCTGTGGGCACGACGCCCATACCGCCATGCTCCTC
>CP025650.1:23083921-23104177 GCA_003576665.1 Ipomoea trifida
GCTATGTCAGGTGGGCCTATACATTCTTGGGGAGGGTTGTGAAGTCTAGTATTTGGGCCTTTTAGGGTTTCTAAGTGACATGGGTTTTATATTGGGCTTGGGCCGGGTTACTGGCCCCCAATGTTTTCGTAGTATTAATCGGTGGTTTTACTATGGTGCTAATCGACACTGGTGTTTTTTGTACAATACGAAATAGCATATATGGTTGGATATGCTACTCGAAAATTCATTGTTTAGACTTATGGTGGGAGAGGCGTAAAGGATCAAGTTTAACGTTTTGTCATTGGAACGTGTCGCTAACTAATATATAAGGAAATGAAGATTTTTGTGTCTTTGCTTCTAGGTATAATTGTTGGTATGAATGGTAATCAAAAGATTCCAATTTTTAGCATGCATATTTACTAGGGTTGGTCGGACAATTGACTTTGTAATCAAAAGATTTCAAATTCAACTGGCTATGAGAAATGTTTATTGGCCTTTTTGTTTTGAACCAGTCAACTATAAATAACATAAATTAGTTAACTTTCTTATGATTCTATAAGTTTCATCTAAAACACACTTTCAAATAGCAGCTACTTATTTTACACTAAATCAAATAGCAGTCATTTACTTCTTCCATTGAATCTATCTGTATACACCTCATTAATTACAACACTAGTTGTGACCTTGGAAACCTCACATGCATGTCATAGAAGTTGGCCAATAATGCTGAAATTTAGAAAAATGTTGGAAGGCACAAATGCAAGGGTTTTGCCATGATCAAAGTATCCACAATGATCGCTTTTTGGGTGACGAGAAAACCAGTCGTTTGATTGATAATAAACGATAACATTCAATCTCTAACACCTATCACAACAATTTTTAAATATAAGTGTGTATTTATAAATATCTCGAATTCGAAGTGGCGCGCAAATCGAAGCTTATTTTTGGGTAGGTGTGATGAGGAGGTGAGCATATGGATAGGCATGAAAGCAATGGGGATTTTGAGTAGCATCCAGCTCACAGTGAGCCAGCAATCCTACATGAGTCAGCAGTTTGCTTACGTGGCAGGACTGTGTTTAACCTGGAGAGATAGGTATGGCTGGGTGCACCTTTGGCCTAGACTCCAAACCTTAGCAATAAAGGAATTATACTTTTCAATTTTTTTTTTATCATCACGAGTTGTTCTGAGCAGGTACTAATGGTAGGAAACATCTTTAAGCATGTACAATTCTTAAATTAATCTTTGTTCACGGGACTGGTCCAATTAAAATGTAAAGTACTGATCAAATTGATTTTTTCACACAGGATATATATATATATATATATATATATATATATATATATATATATATATATATATATATATATATATATATATATATATATATATATATATATATAGTATAAACGAGTCTTAAAACTCAGTAAATGCATAATTATTTTCACATACATATATACCAAAACTCACAATCTTTATTTCCTGAACCGATTGTGTTGTCCAGGTTGGGTGAGCAGTGCGGGTGGTGGCCAGTTGTGAAGTGGAGAAGAGATTAATAAGGTGGTCAGAAATTTAGAGTGACGTGTCAAAACAAGAATGTGCCACGACTCATATCTCCGATATCATTCACACATACCAAACTGCATTTATCATCCAACTCCTCCTTAGCTGGCAAATATGTATTATCCTATCCACCATTTCATATTATATTATTTAATGAATAAATTAACACGTCAAGGATGGGAGATGGAGCGTGGCGTAAAATCTTTGCATGCCTTGCATGCAAACTCGTGCCAGGGGCAATCTTGGTAGCAGCACGAGTATAAATTGTAAGCAGGGAAGTGAAAATTAAACCCAGATAGATAGAGTTCCAAGAATATAAGCAGAAAGAAACATATATAGGAAAACAATAATAATGTCTCCACGCTTTCTGCTCCTGCTAGCCTTCTTCCTCTTCTGTTTTTCTCAACAGGTAATGTATGTATGTACATACTAAAACATTATTATTATCAGTAGAAATACTATATATGTTGTGTGTTGGGTTTGTTTGACTAACCTAAGAGTTGTTTGGTTGGGCAGGTTTTGTCGGATGTTGAACTTGAAGACCACCAAACTCATCAGGTCTGTTTTATTCTCCTTTCTTCTCGAGCTGAACCAGTTGATTATGGGGTCACTCATTCTCTTAACCTTCAATCTTTCAGGTGGTGAAAGGTCCCAACAGAAGGCTCTTGCCTTTCGTAGGTACATCTTATGTTCTCCTATCTCCTCAAATCAGACTAATCTAGCTGACTCGACTTACTTAAGTTGTTGAGTTTTAGTCAGTGGTTTTGATTAGTTGATAAAAAGATATTTAATAAATTAACTGTGAGCTGATAGCTGATTACATACAAAAATGACTTTATCAAAAACTTATAGTTTCATTTGAAACAATAATAGCTTACAAAAAGCTAATTAATCAAACACATCTATTGAATGTTTAAACAAGTCAGCAAAAAGTTAATCTTCTATTGAATGTTTAACCAAGTCAAACAACTAATAGTCAGGTTAAATAAGTCAAAATCGACTGATAAATTATGTTACCAAATAATGGTCAAATAAGTCAATATTATATATTTGACCTATACATATAAAACCTGCTTACAATTATACATCCCGCAGAATAAAAGTAATCGATGATTTATTGCAGACTGTGGGGGATTGTGCAAGAACAGGTGCAGTGTGCATTCAAGGCCAAATGTATGCACCAGAGCTTGTGGAACTTGCTGTGTGAGATGCAAATGTGTTCCACCTGGCACTTCTGGCAACAGAGAAGCCTGTGGCAAATGCTACACTGACATGACCACCCATGGCAACAGGCTCAAATGCCCTTGAATTTTACTCCACCTCCCAACTTTGCCCCTGTCCTACAACCAACCCCCTACCCTTTGTTATTAGGACTCCACTACTGTCCCTTAAATAAAGCAAATTACTTTCGTCTAAGTACTATGTGTGTCTATATATGTGTATACATATACATATATATATATATATGCTCTTAGTTTTGTTGAGCTCATAATATTCTAATATATATAATGATCACTATATATTAGTGATGACATCAGATCACAAGTTTACTTTCCTAAGATCAGACTAACCATCCAATGAGTTCTCGTTTAACAATTTTTTTTTCTATATCGAAGAAAAGGTAAAACAAAAACACTAAATAAATTTTAGACTAAATTACACTAGATAAACACAACAAATCTTATTGAGTAAAAAGAAGATATATTGTTTTGGTTATTATCCTTTTTACAATAACAAGGAAATTTTTACAACATAAAATACAGTTTCATAGTTAAAAAACAGTTTACTTTGAATAAAAAATTACAAATATTTTTTTGATTAATTTCCTGTCGATTCTAGAAGGAAAATGGCACAAATGAAAGGCTTGGAAAAGAGCAGTGTTAGAGCCTTACTTGCACTCCCAGAAGACTTTTCTTCAACTCTGCTCCAAGAAACCTCCATCTCTTCTTCTTCACAGCCCAGCTTGTCAAAAGAGCCTGTAATTCTCTGTACCTCTAGCAATGGCGAAGAATTCCCTCGACAAGGAAATACAGATTTATCCACGCATATTGCGATATATATATCATGCAACTACGCAAGAACATTCTCTTCGACGGATTCTACATCATTCATGTTGCTAAAACCTGTCATAGTATGGTAGTTTAGGAAGAAATTGTAAACGCATTATCCTAAGCACAATATTTATGTAGCATTTATCATAATCCTGAAACATGTTCGGGATGCTGTTGTTAAGGAGTGTAATAAGAGGCGTTGTTAGCCATTACCTCTCTTCTTGAGCTTGTTTCGGAAGCTCCTCTTTCGACTAAATGCCTTCTCCTGCAGCCATATCAGAGGAGCGGGGAGGGGAAGAATCAGTTACATATTAAAGATTTCTTGAATCTATTATATTAGACCGCTATAAAACAGAGATGATCCGAAAAAACTTTAATCAGGAACAAAAGAAGAAACAACTGCCAAATGGTAAAACTGCACTCTAGGCATCATCGGGGACAAGCTAGAGAAATATGGCGTATAAACACTAGAATAAAGAACAAGTATCATCGTTTTCAATGGAAGGATAAAACACGATAAGAAGGTTCAGAGCCTGAAACAATCCAAAGGTGCTGGAACTTACCACAGGTTGACCCCGCTTTTCAGCTAGACGAACAGTGGCAACGAGATCCCTGTTCGATTCATTATACAGACTTGTAACAAGCCCAGGTTGACCTGCTCTTGCTGTACGGCCAACCCTATGCAAAAAATCTACAGCAGATGTAGCGAATTCCGCCTATAATGAAATAAAAGATAACATAATTAGATTTCGCAATATCACACTGCACTTTTTGTGATGGCACCGATACATAAGAAATTATTAATACAACAAACCTGAATAACATGTGAAACATTTGGGACATCAAGACCACGTGCAGCAGCATCGGTGCACACAAAAACGCCCCCTTCCTGCTGGAAACTGATTAAATTTTTTGTTCGCTCCTCCAACGAGCTATTACTGTGGTAGCAGAAACATTCAATCCCAGCTCCCATCAAGACTTTAGCAACAGCTTCCACTGCATCAACAGTGTTTGCAAACACCATTGTTCGAAGTATTCCAGACCCATCATTTAATGCGGACTGGATTCCATTTCTCACAGCACTTATTAAAGCGTCCACCTGAGTGTCAATTGTAACTTCAATCCACTTCTGCTCCAGCCTGTGGCACAGAAGCCATGTTAGTAACCATTGTAATAATATTTGATCAGCATGCAACTCAAGAAACCCAAAAAATAAAAAATAAAAAAAACGAGCACCTTGGGTTGTGGCAATGGAGGTAGTTTCCACTGACCCAGCTTGCGTCAGGAAACATCCTTTTTAACACCGCTCCAGCAGTTTTCTTTCCATTCACAGGAAGCGTGGCTGCAACAAAAATGTACTGCTTACTTCGCGTGTATGTTTTTCTCACTCTTCGCCAATCTGTTCTCTTTGCAACCTTGCTATCAACTTCTGAGTCCATTACACAAGCATCATCTTCACTATCATCTACTTCTTTGCTGAAATCTGCTAGTAGGTCCCTGTTGTCCTCCTGATCAGAACCGAGAGGAGAATCAGGAATTGAGCCCGTCACTATCTCAGCTTCAGAATTTCTTAAGCGGGACAACTGCTTTTCATCAAAACGAAGCATATTCAAGAGCCGAATAACTTGGTTTTGGAAACTGCCACAAAGGAGCATGTCTGCCTCATCAAAAACCTGGTGTTTATTTATAATAAAATAATAGTTAATATTCAGGCCTGATGAATTTGAAATAAGCCGAATAGGCGAGTGATGATGCATTTCTATTGGAAGAAAAATTTACCACATGTTTCACACAACGTATAAAGTCAGATCGGCCATGATTCTCAGCTTCAATTGTAGAAAGATAATTCAAAATTGCAGCTGGTGTTGACACCATTATATCTGGTTCTTTCACTGGCCATGTCTGCGGGGTAAAGTTTAGTCCTTAAGGAACAGTTCATATGGTAAAAAGAGATGCCAATCAAAAGAGCAAGATGCTATGCAAGAATGACTAGCCATTTAGTTCACCACATGACCGTTAAGGATGATTTTGATAATATCAGTACCTGTCGGCCACAAACAGCAGCAACCCTGAGGACAGGTTCGCCACCATCATTACGAAGACAATTAGCCATTCGAACCACTTGCTCACACAACATGACATTTGGACAGAGAACAAGAGAAAGTTGGCGGGACTTGTTTGCTTCCCGGCCAACAACACCTTCCCCCGATATACCAGAACTTTGGCATACCTTATCAATCAACGGAACCAGGTACCCATGGGTTTTGCCACTACCAGTCTCTGCAGCAACCACCACATCAGCTCCAGAAAGTATACTTGGTATGCAAGCAGCCTGTAATCAGACTTGCAATATGAAATACTTGTTTTAAGCAAGATATAGGATCCTAAGGTAATCAAATGAAGTCCAAGCATGATCCAAATAGGTAGAACAAATCTAGAATTAAACATTGACATAGAACTGAACAGCAGGGTCTAAAAACATTGACAAAAATTTCATGTAGTACCTACACTACTGAATTTAAACAATACTATGGATAAAGATGGTACAATATACCAATACAAATACAAACATCATACATTAAGTTTAATTTGTTCGCAACTAATACAAAAATTCAATCTCTAATCATCACATCAATCACAGCAATCCTTTAGCTGATATCAGGCATTACAAGT
This sequence comes from Ipomoea trifida, assembly GCA_003576665.1. Lineage (NCBI taxonomy): Eukaryota > Viridiplantae > Streptophyta > Magnoliopsida > Solanales > Convolvulaceae > Ipomoea > Ipomoea trifida. The sequence continues at coordinate 23,090,189 of CP025650.1, forward strand.
TCAACAATCAGGCATTACAAGATGAACACGTAAAATTATAATTTTCACCATCAGCATTACAAGTTACACAATCTAAAATACGAAAGTAATTAGAAATGCGGATTTTCATATATATTTTGCGCAAAATAAGTTGAGCACCTGAACAAGAGAGGGCCTATGAAGGCCAATACTGGAGAGCGATCGGGACAGGCGTTCCGACACGCCGAGCGACGTCCAGGAAACGTTTTCCTCGGCGAAGAAGGTGTCGCCGCCATTCTTCTCGGCGGCGACGGCGGCTGTTCCAAATGCTCTTATCCTAAACAACTGCAGCTTTGCGATGCTACAAGTTCTGAATGATAGAAGCTTTGGCGTAGAAGGTGAGAGCGTGCATAGCCTAAGCACCGAAAAGGAGTGCTGAAAACTCATCGTTAGCTCAGAAGCTTTCGGACCGGAAAGCTATGGCGATAAAACGAGCTGGGGTTTTAATTGGGGTTTTACGAGGAAATTGCACCCTAGTCCTCAAACTTTACCGCTTATTTCACTTTAGTCATTAATCTTTATACAAAAATATGAAAATGGCCAAATAAACTAAACTTTATTAAAAAAGTCAATTAAACTCTTAAATTTTTAAAAGTTGTAATTAAATTTACGAGTATGTTATTTGGAAGCTTGAAGTCTAAAAACTGATTGGTAACCTATAATTACAGACTACCTAAAGTTCCGATGACCCTTTCAACATTTTTCGGCAATAATCGGACGGTCGCCGGTCTCGTTTCGAGGAAGGCGACCAAATCGCCAGAGAAAGCAATCAATTGGTTGGTTTCTCTAATGGCCGGAGAAGGCAACCAATTGGTCGGCCTTCTCGTTTGCCGGAAAAGGCGGACCACTTAGAATACATGACCTATTCCTTCTTTATTTTATGTGGCTTTAATTTTAACTAAAAATAATTATAGCAATCTTGTGGCTATTATTCATCTATTTTTACTCAAAACAGTTACAAAAATTACTATAAATAAAGAGGTTTCTAAGTGTTTGCAAAAGCATACAAATCTCTTATTTCTCTCTAAAATATATTAAAATGGTATAAGCTGCAAAATGGTTTCAATGGTATCTGCATTGAGATACAGTTTTATTAGCAAGTTTGGTTCTTGAATAGGTCCTTAAGCATTTTTGAAAATAAAGCCTTTTTGGTATTATTTGTCCCATTTTTTTCATTACATGAGGATATCATATTATGCTGGAAAGGCTTTATTTTTAGAAAGGCTTAAGAACATATCCAATTAATTTTATCTGTGTGAATGAAGATAGAATGAAAGTGGAAAATTAATGATAACAGTGAGACACAGATTTTACATTGAAAATTCAATGGGGTAAAATCACATGCAATAACGAAAAAATTTCACTATCAAATATTATAGGCTCTTTCTATAATATCTCTTCCTTGATTTGTTATCATTTTGCCTAATTTCCTTCTACTTACATAATAAATTGCAAGTTGATAGATAATGTATTATAACATATTATTGGGAAAATTTTAAATCTCATTGCTTTTCATGCCACTTTGACTATCATGACATACGTATATCGCTCTGTGGTCTTCATAAAGATCATAGCCTTTTGAATTATCTTTCCACCAGTTCATGAATGTCTCTTAAATATTATGATCTAAGCTCAAATTTCAATGGTATATGCATTAAGATGCAGTTCAACTAGGAGGTTGCATTCTCGAATATGTTTGCTTTTAAAAAAAAATAAAGCCCTTTTGACATTATTTGTTATTTAATTTTCTTTTTTTACATGATATCAAATTTATAACTTGGTTAAAACAAAGTGGTATATAGTTTTTGAATAACTTATACCTTGTAAACTTATAACTTGGTTTATGATAACCCAAGTTTCTCGCTTCATCGGACTATATCATAGATCTCATAAACCTACTACTAAGCTCATGATGAGGTAAATCGACCTATTTAACTTTGAAAGTTGATATCAAATTGTATACTTATGGGCACACAAACCCTAACTCAAGTCCCTAATGTTCGTGACAATAATTAAATCCCGTTGCTGGAAAGTCTCATCCACTAACTTCTTCAACTTTTGGGAGGTGCAGTGGATGTGCATTTAGCCTAACAAGATGATTTGGAGCACCGTACCATTTGGATTCACAAGCTCATATGAGCTTTTTTGGGGGAAGAAAATGAAAAATATTTTGATTTTCTTTAATTTGTGGGGAATATTAATTTTGATGTACAATAAAAATTATGTAATTGATTTCGATTTTTTTAATGTATTTCCAAGTTATTTATAAAAAGATAAAGTTACTTCCGCTATTTTATGATGATTAGATGCTTCTATAGATTGATAATCTTAACTACGACTGACTTTATTAATTTTTTGCTACAAAGATCCGTAAATTGTAGTATGTAATAAAAAGATAATAAAATTTAAATCTATTATCTAAAATATAATTAATTTTATCACCAAATTATACTAATTATTTTTCAAAAATTATATGGGAAGGAAAATGCTTTGTGGGCGAAATTCCAAATATAGGAAGCCTTAGGCCCCTAATTGCAATTAGCAAAAGAATCCCCTAGTAAAATTTTCCACAAAATCTTGTGAGAAGATAAGCGAAGAACAGTATTCATTCTATTTCTGCAGATTGAAATGGCTTCGCCTATATCAATCGTCGTCTCGCCATTACTACTCCCTTCATCTTCTTCTTCAGTGAATAGAGTTTCAGCTTCTTCGCCATTACTACTCTCTTCTTCTTCTTCTTCTTCTTCAGTGAATAGGATTTCAGCTTCTTCTTCGTTCAAATGCTTGCTTCGTCGGAAACCGATAAACGTCTCGCCGTCACGGAGAAGAAATCGGAAACCCTACAGGCTGGTTTGCAGGGCGGCGGAGTACAAATTCCCCGACCCGATTCCTGAGTTCGCCGAAGCTGTTAGTCTTCGGAATACAAACACGTTTTCAGTTTTCTTTTCTGGATTCGAATCCCTCTATTGCTTTTTTTTTTTTGGTGATTTGGTGATTTGATGATGGATTGCAGGAAACAGACAAGTTCAGGAATCATCTCCTTGAGAGGCTGCCTAGGAAGAAGGACATCTATGGAGATTCAATAGAAGAAATTGTTTGTATCTGCACTGAGGTATCACTTTTCTTTCCATTCTTCATTTCTTTGCCTCAGTGCCACTAGAATTGGGTTCTTCAATCTCCTTTTCAGCCCAAAGAATTAATACCCCAACACTAAAGACTGTGATCACCCATTTAGAATGATAGTACCATCACACAGTAGTTGGCTTTAGTTTTCTAAGTAATCCCGACTCTATTGCACTGTACTATCTGTTGATACATATATTTTTGAACCTATGACCTCTCATTTAGGAGTGTCACAGACATACTATTGAGCTACAAGCTACTGAGTATTAACTAGACTTGTTATGGATCTATTTTCACTTTCATTTGGCACATCAACTACTCAACAACTAAAACTTGAAAGATTAAAGGTCAATTGTCATCAAGATATAAGTTTGAACCCCAAATTTAAGAATTCATTACCGTTCCCGTCTTGGAGACGGGTGGAGAAGGTAGTGCCCACAACAAGGCCAAATCCAGGCATTGCGGCTGCTAGCAAAACAAAATTTATGAACTTATTTTGGCTATACCTAGTACCTACTTTAATTTTGTTTGATGCATCTTATGTTTACCCAAGTGGGTTGGCTCATTCAAATTTTAAGCTAATGCGCTGGGTATGCACCATCTCCAAACATTTTTCATATCCTAGAAAATAAATGTATTGGGTGGGTCATCTAGAATGCTGAACTGATCAATGGCATGGCACAAAATGAATAGGTTCTTAATCTCTCTACTTCATTGCTAAGCTACACACTCATGCTGGTGTACCAATTTGAACAGATCCTAAACAACTTCTTGCACACGGAGTATGGTGGTCCTGGAACGCTCTTGGTCACCCCGTTCATTGACATGGCTGATACCATAGCTGATAGGGAGTTGCCTGGGGCACCACAAGCTGCACGCACAGCAGTTAAATGGGCACAGAAGCATGTCGATAATGATTGGAAAGCATGGAATAGCAGCAAGAACTGTTGATTCCCACTATCCTAGTCGCCCTTATTATGTTTTGTTGTTGCAAAGCTGCTCTTAGAGATTTTCTGCCAACTATTATTTGGAGAAATAGGAGTTTTGTAGGTTTTAGAACAGTATACCCTGTAAGCACTTTTGCTCTTTATTAGCCATCTCATGTCATTTGGCTAACATGTTAGGGTGGAGTATTAGAAATTTTATAAATCTGAGTGAAAGTTCAATATCTACACATTGATTAACAGGGCAACATTCCATTGCATTACCTCTCTATAGACCAAATGCATGTAATACCATGTTTTTTTTGGTATTCTATCACTGTTGCAAAAATTGTCCGCCTAGGGCCTAGGCCGAGGCAAATTGATCCCTAGGTGGCTGCCTAGCACCTAACTCGGCCGAGTTAACTCGCCCAACTTGACAGAGTTAATTCAGATGAGTCGGCCTTGTTGATTTTTTTTATTATATTTATATATATTTAAATTTAAATTTATTATTTATATAAATAAGAGAAGATATATATATATATATAATATACATAATATAATATATGACATACATTCATACACATGCACTATTTTTTTGTTTTCATAGGTAGTCGCCTAGGCGCTAGGCACTAGTCTACCGTCCGACTAGCGTCTACTACAACCATGTATTCTAGTATCCCTTATCATTATGAGACTAATCTAGGTCAGAAAATGCCATGCTTCTATTTTGAATAATAATAATGTGGCCATCTGTGGATGAACTATGAGGCTTTCCAATTGCAAAACCGGGGGCTAATTTAACAGTTTTAGGCAAAAAAAAAACAAACCTCACTATCTTGTGCTATTCACGAATCTGATTGGCGACGTTTCAGCAACTCTTCTGCATCAATGAAACGCTCTAGCAACTCTTTCTCCTGCAGGACCAAGCAATCATCATCTTTTCCAAACCAGTGATAGCGTCTCTTTGCAATATAGTCATAGACGGCATCCCTTAAAGGTGGGGGGATAATCATGAAAGTGCTTAGTATAGAGTAAGGCAATGGCAGGTGGGACAAAACCTTCAGTGCAGCTGCACCAAAACCAAGAAACGTAAGATTCTAGCAAGAGAAGAGTTGGAAAGAATGGAAGAAGAAATGAATCTAGTACATGTAATGTGCAACAATAGGAGAAAATTATGTCTCTGTGTGCCTTTCATTGGACAAAAACTAAACTTTCATGCCTTAACGAAATGAGCTCTACATGCAAGTGTGCTTTTTGAAAGCCAATGATGACCAATTCAACAATAAGTCAATAAGTATAGGCGTATAGCAATATCATCAAGTAGGGAATAGACTTTTCATTGTCCCAGCAGAAACACTAACGTTGAGATTTATGGATGAGTTAATACTCAAAATGGTTCATTGACTATATTATAAATCTATAATTCTCAAATTGGTTTTCAACTATCAACTTACTCAAAATGATCACTCGACTCTGCAAAATTTACTCAATTTAGTCCTCTTTAACTGGTATCGAAGGACTAAATCGAGTAAATGTTGCATAGTTGAAAAATTATTTTTACTAAATTGATAGTCAATTACCAATTTGAGAATTATGGTATAGTCAAAGGACTGTTTTGGGTATTATCTCTTTATGGATGCAGTAAAGCTCACTATGTCATCAGATGATCAGAAAGCATAAATAAATATTTCCTAATTAATACTATGAACCTACTATGGCAGAAACATATATAGGTTTGTTTCTAACCACTGGAGCCTTGATAGTATAGACCTGGGCCTTCAATGAACAAGAAGCGGCGAAGAACATCATTTCGATCAACACCACATAGACTCATGTATGGTTCAGCAGCTTTTGACTGAAGGCAACAGAACTTAATTTTTCTATCCTTGTCTGCCCGAATCACCCACTTCACACCTACAGAGATAAAACAAATAAATTCATCAACATGGATCCTTTTTCTCTTTGGTAAAAAGTAAAAACATATAATGGTCTAACCTTACATCATTAGAGACTAGTGAATGCAGGGCGCAAATTTCAATTCAATTGCATAACAAGGGTCAATTGATGGCACCCACAAAATTGAATAATTAGCAACAAAATGCTTTTCTATGGATTTGTTCGATCCTCAAAATATATCTCATCCATGACTTTTTCATATCTTTTAATGCATTGTTGTGGTATAAATATTTTACAGCTTCAACAATGAATGCTGACTACCAATGAAATGCAATGTATTTACAAACTACTTCTTAAAGCATCTTTAAATTTCCACATAAATTTTTCTAAGAAATAAGTACAAATTATGGTGGTACTCAAAACATAAATCAGTTTCCAGTTTGCCAAGCACACTAGATCAAAGGAAATCAAGTGAGCAACAAAGTTAAGACTGTTAAAACGTATTTGAAATTTTGAATATAAACATAACAAACAGTAGCACCAGGCATCAGCAGATCATGACAAGAAATTACTCATCTATCACACCTGTTGAGCATATAATATATAAACATTAATGTGCAATCCAACTATCAGATTAAGCTTTTAGTTAAGATGAAGCATGCTTCAATTTGGTATCAAAAACATAAATGTGAAATCCAATTATCAGTTAAAGCTTTTAGTTGAGATGGAACACATTGCTACCAACAAAATACAAATTCAGTTGGCTACATCACTTCTCCCTACATTCATGATTCATACATTACAGAATACAAAAATTCGATAGATAAGAGCGAGAAATTTTAGTATCCAAACATATATGATTATTGTGTGTACCTTTGTGACAGAGATGGCAAACGCCATCATAGACGACGACGCCGGGTTGAAGCAGAGTCGGAATCGTATCAGGCTTGGAAACAGCGGCGTCGTCGTCGTCGATGATCAGAAGATCCTCTTCGGTCAAGCCGGCAGCGGCGCTGGAAGCCACGGCCGCGGCATTGGACGCCGGTGGAGACGTCGACGACGACGACTTCGTTGAGAAGCTACGGTACACCGGCGGCGTGGAAACGGAGCTCAAGCTCCCTCTCAGCGATGTCAATGTCCGCACACCTCTTCTCAGCATCATCACGCTCTCTCTCGAAGTTTACCAGTCTTCGTTCCATTTTGAGAAGAAATTTCCATTTTGTTTTTCAATCAAAAAGGAAAATGGTTTTTATTTTTTATTTTTTTAAGGGAAAGCCTTCAAGTGCATTTAGAGGTGTGCAAACTTATTTAAAAAAAAAAAGTATGCAAACTCCAGTTAAAATTCAGTTAATTGATTGAATAGAAGAATTTTTTTTATTAATGGTTAAAAGATTTGCAAAATTTCGGTTAAAGGTTAATTCGATTCGAAACTATTGGTTAATCAAAATTTTTTAAATATATATAAATAATTAAATATATATGGATGTTTGTACTTTATAATTTGTGCTTTTATGTTTGTAGTGTTGTTATGGTATTTAAAATTTTAGCTTAAAGAACGTTAACCGTCTAATTAATTGAAAAAAAATTCGATTTAACGGTTAAAACTTTTAAAAATTTCAGTTAAAACGATTCGGTTAATGGAACGGTTAACTGATTGCACACCCCTAAGTACTGCAAGTCGCACAATCAATTCACCGTTCAAGTCGCACAATCAATTCACCGTTCAAAAGAGATTCGAACCCACGCTACCGTATCCAGTCATGACTCTTTTTCCATAAAATTTTTGCCTTTTTAGATCATTCAAGTTGAAGTCATTTTATTAATTCTTTTTTTTTTTTTTATAATTTTGTGATTTTTTAAATATTTAATACTAGTATTGTTTCTACATACAAAAATCTACATGTTATACTTTTGACAATTTCACATTGTACTAAATTTGATACAAGAATGAACGGACATGTTTCACTTCGTGTAATTACTTAATTTTTCTTAATCATCCATGTTAAATTGCATTAATACCGTCACATATAAATGAGACTAAAAGAACAAAAAAGCATTACTTATATCGTGATGAGACATTGCAAGGAGTTATGTTTTGTGTGTGTGTGTGTATATATATAGAAATGATAACACGAAACTCAACTACAAGTATAAATAAACTTTCTGAGACAACAATGAAACATAAGTGAAATGCATTATTTTGCAACAGAAAATGGACAGACAAAAATGGCTTCCACAAGCACAAGTTGCAGAGTTTCTGGAAAGCCAAGAAGATCTTCATATCTAAGTGAGAATGAAAGGCCAAAAACTTGTGCATTTGTTGTTGATGCCGGTGAGGCGCCAGGTTTAAATAGCCATGTACAGATGAAATCCCGAGGGCGTAAAGAAAAGTGGGGAAGAGATCATGAGAGGAGGGCCACGAACCTAGAGTTACCGGTATTAGAATAGGCATTCTTTTGAGAGTCACAATGGTGTAAAGCGTATGATGACTGCTGTATTTGTTGCTACGTTCTTCTGCAACGGGCTCGAGAAGTCATCTCCTATCCTACGCTATCTCTTCTTGAATTTGGCCATCTGCATAAACCGAGAAGAATTGCACATTGATGAATGAAATGCTCTAGGGTCTAGCCGTCTAGGCTAACTACTCTTGTTCTTAGAGATGACGATATGAACTAGCCCCACATGGGCGGGCTCACACGCTACGACACTTGGGCTGGTGCACGGCACTGGCCGACCCCATCCCGTGAATGAAATATGGGGATGGCCCACGTGCTATAATACTTGGGCCCACAATCTCGCATGGCATGGCCTCACCCCATATATGGGATTGTGCTCGGCCACCCTCCATGTAATCTAGCCTAAGCCGGGTTGGCCCACTTGACACGACTAATTGCTTTTGTGTCTGCAAGAAAGTAGTAGACAACTCTTACCAGGAAGTTCGACAGCCAAGTTTGCCTGTGCATCAGCATCAGAATTCGATTCCTATCATCAATAATATCAAAATAAATGTTGGTCGACAAAGAATGAGCGGTTAATTGTTGAAACATAACAAGGCATCCAATGGTATTAGCGCATAGGCGTTGGAGTAATAGACCTACTGGCTACTGCAGATATTGTGAGACTGTGAATTATTTGAGACATACAAAGAATTTATGCATACCCTACCGGGAGAAGAAAAAATAGTAACTGAAATTACCCGCAGAACATGAATGAGCCGGAAGGAATGAAATTTATCCTTCAATTGTTTTGCCTGCTCGTACAGGGGCGAGATATTTTGGTTTTTAACCTTCCAAAGACCCTGGACCTATTCGATAAAAACAAAGCTTCAAACCGGTACTTCAAAACAAACAGTAGATGTGTGAATACATGAACTAAGAAAAGAAACCAAACCTGCATACACACAAGCTTAGAGTCACCTTGTGCGCGAATGCTCGTAAATCCTTTGCTAAGCGCATACTTTAAACCCAAAATAATGGCTCGATATTCAGCAGCATTGTTTGTTGCTACACCCAAACCTTCACGAAGCCTACATGTCTGTATACGGGAAGGTTTAAAACATGAAAAAATGAAGAAAGTAGAGAAAGTGATGGATGCTTCAATAATAATGACATTTACCAAGCTACCGTCATCAGCTCGCAGCACAACTCCCGCCCCGGCTTGACCGGGATTTCCTTTTGAAGCACCATCAAATTCAAGAGTACAAGAGCGCTGCTAAGGATGCCAAATAACGGGTTCATTTGCAGCAAATCATAGTAGCACCATTAAAGAAAAATTACAAGAGCCGAACCTTATAGGTTGCTCCTACGAGTTTGTTTTCACCACTACTTAGTAAGAGTTATGATAAGTATAAACGCATTTTGATCTAGATATTTAGTCTACGGAAGGGATTTTAATTACTATTTATATATTTATTTCGCAATATTCATTGTTAACAGCCACTCACTCCTGATGATAATGCTTGGTCACCGTTATGTTCTGACTTCACATGCTTTCTTTGAGAATCATTTGACATAGCTCCCGATCCAACAGCATCCTGCAAACCAACATCTTGGTTGCAAATCAACATGCTTTCTTAGAGAATAGCTAAAAAGCGATGCGAACTTACCCCATAGTCTGACCACATTGCATCCTGAGACCTTTTCTTTGGCATGCGCTCATTTGAGGTTCCGCCTTTTGAAGAAGAAGCTAGCTGAAGAAAACGGGATTAAAAACAATTAATGCTACCAGCTTAAATATGATGGAACAAAGGGCATCTCACTTTTCTACCAGTTCAATTTCACAGATGTGTAACTAATATTACGAATATTAAAAACCTCATTGTATAAGGGTTTCCGAAGTTTATCCAATTAAGAAATAAGGTACTTTCACAAGCACCGTGAAGTAATACCAAATAGATGCATTATCACCTGAAGAGGGCAAGATACCAAAGTGCCAAAAAGATCTTCAGTTAGATCTTGGGCTCTAATAGAATATAGAGCATTTTTAAGCCCACGGGAGAGAAGATATTCTTCGCTGTCCTTAGGCATAGAATAGCCTTTATACACACTAACAGGAGGATCACATATCTGCCAAGGAAGGAAAAACAGAAAAGAATTGAGTAATCAGAAACTATTTTCATGGCTGAACCATTTTCTTTCTCACAAGAAACTATATCATAATAGACTATCCAAAATCAACCTATACATCTCATATGCAGAAAAATCATCATAGTGCATGAAATACAGATTATCAGCATTAAGAATAAACAATCAAATATTCAAATGCTCTACACAATTTAGTTTTCTTTCACAAGCACAAAGAAAATGCCTCTTATGCACTCCTAGATAGATGATAAAATCAGATTAATTACCGAGGATCCAACTTGAGTCTGGCAATCACTCAAATTCTTGTATACTCCAATAAGATCTCCTTTCCTGACAACAAAGAATCCATCTCTCTCTTCCTTCATTACTGGGGGAGAAGCAGGAGCAGGCTTGGACTTCCGCGATCGAGATTTCTTTCCTTGAGACTCTTTAGATGAATACAACCTGATGCAAACACTTTTCAGATACAAGTTAAAATTAGAGCTTCTAATTCCAGCATGGTTGACACTCGCCTTCCAACGGAAAGCCGAGAATTTGCAAATTGAACTCCTCCCTACAAGACAGGTAGTCTTTGAAAATGCAGCAGCAACAGTACATGCATGAAACAAGCTGTTCATTACACATAACCTTCCTCACACTCCACCAATCCCTGCAGAAAACAAAGCACACAAAAAAGTAATATTCATCATTCATCAGTTAAATGTACAGTTCATAAGTAGAACAATTTGACTTGCTTATAAATACATTTCCCAGCTTAGTATAGGAAAATTCATCTGATTATCCACCATTCCACCAAAGTTCAACCTTTATCAGTAAAACAAACCTCCTTTTTCCATTTTTTAGGTTAAAAAGATAAGAAAAAGTAGTCTTCTTAAGCTTTCATTAAAAAATAACACCTAAATAATAACTTCACAAATCACAACTGGGCTATAACTTATACGTAATTCCTCCTTTCATCACCCCAAAATCGAACTTTAAAAGACAAAAACGGATGATTAAACAGATAAATGCGATACATACCGCTAATTTCTCGATGATTCCGGGATAAATTATAAGGTGCACAGCCTGCACTCTCTGTATGAACAGAAACTGTCGAATTTGTGAGTCTAAGAAGCGTGAAGAGTGAGGGGTGGGTGGCGGATAGGGTGGATGGGGAGTAGGGCGTGAGGGGTGGGTGGGTGGGTGGGTAGTAAATTAGGTATTATTGAGAATCCGACCCGATTTGGTTATTTGTAATTGGAAAATATTTTTGTATCCAAACAATTATAACACTAATTAAGTAGTTGTAGTTTATAGTAAGGAGTTACGAAATTAGGAGTATAAGATAATGAGAAATTTTAGAAAATCAAAGAAATATAAGTAAATAATTACACCTTCTCCTTTTGTCCCACTTTATTTTTTAGTTTGCCCTTAAATAATACGAAATATTTCTTTCGTTCCATGGTATATATCTGATTCGGTTAACAAGAATCGATTGAACTTATTTTTTATTTAATTTTTTAATAATATTAATTTTTGTATTAGTATACAAAATTTATATGTTTAGAAACTACACTAAAGTATTATTAAGCGCAAAAAAAATTTTAAAATAAGTAAAAAAATATTAAATAAAATAAATAAGAAAAAGGGATTCAATTTTACTAAGGCTCAATCTTATAACCTCTTATTTAAAAGAGCACTTGACCACAAGGCCATTAGCAAATTGGATTCGTTTAAAAAGACATATTTGGAAGTAATATGAGTATATGACTATGAATTGTTTTTTAAAAATCACTTGCTCTCTCTATTCTATTTTTCTTTTAGTTTGTTTTGAAATAATGTCAACTTTTAGGTAGGTGGTGGACACCAAGTCTTGGACTAGGCTATAGACTTATTGGATTTCATGGTTGCACTATATTCACTTTCCAGCCACAGAGTTGTTAAAATCAATTGATGATAAGTTGATCGATGCCCAACAACACCAATAATATGAGATATTTTCAGGGCATCCTTGATAGGTATTCTTTGTCATGAAACTCAAACAATCTTGATGAGCGTTACCCGTGTATTTAATCATTACTTTAGCCATTATGTACAAATGGTTAGTGATAATTTGTACTCCCTCCGTCCCATTTTGGTTGTCTGGTTCGTTTAACGAGGCTTGACTGAAGTTATTTTTAATCTAATTTTTCATAATATTAAGTTTAGTATTAATATATAAAATTTATATATTTAGAAACTACATCAAAAGTACTATTAAACACAAAAAATTAAATTTAAAAATAATAAAAAATTACTAAAGAAAATAAGCAATGAATAAAGAGTTGGTTTGACCAATGAATAGTAAATAGGACAGGTAAAATGGAACAGAGGGAGTATTAAATGTTAAAGATTGTATAGATATCTTAAAAAGACCAAGGCTCCATACATGTCATCTATCTTTATTCTTGTTCTCACAATTGTTTTCCCAAGAAAGCCTTAAAAGCACATGCTTTGGGTTAAAGATAGACCAACATTTAGTAATGTTTTTGTAGCATACAGAGAGAAAGCCACCCCTACCCTTCCCTTGAAGTCTAGCTTCTTTTGATCAGTTGAGTCACCATAATTATTCTAACCAGCAGCAGCGTAAGAGCAACCTCTCAAAACGAGGGAAACTCCTTGTGCTCAGTGCGCAAAAGTTTAGCTTCTGTTAGTTAATTGAGTTATCATGATTAACCTCTTCACAAACTGTCCGGTCAGAGTGTGGGGGCACCTAGAGTGGGCAATTCCACCAGAGTGTGATTCTAGTTCTATTTTGCTTAGATTGTATTGATCAAAATATAGAGCATCTTGAGCTCTCGGTATTAGAGTAACAAACTACAAACTATTGTACCTAAGTTATCAACTGCTAACCAATATAAATAACACATTCTACTCAACATAACTTTCTACCAAAGATCTACTACGCCGCATATTCTGACCGGTGAGTTTCCAGTTTTGCAGGCTTTCCTGTAAATCAAAGAAATCAATTAAGATCGGGATATTTAGGTGGTATGAATTTACTACTTTGATTGGCGTTTTATGCATGGTAACTCGGTAATGTTTTGAGAATTGACCTGATTCAAGTAGTAAATGAAACTCACAGGATTGGGGTATCATTTGAACCAAACTGCTTCTGGTGTGATTCCGATTTGTTTGGTTACTACTCGGTATTTCATTTTCACTTCATGATGACTCCCTGAAAGCCTGGTATTTACTTCATCTTGTCTGAAAATTGGCTTTAAAAACAACGAAATCAACAGATAGACTTAATAGAGTCATGATAAGAACAAAACGGGGCGAGGGTCTGAGGGAACGTACGTATAGAGGTAAAAATGCTTCAGTTAGCTCGGTTCTTTCACACCTTCAGCAGTGTTTAGTCCATATTTGGTGAGAACTCCAGTAAGTAGAGCTTTGTCCCTGATCTTTAGCCTGAAAAACATTGT
>CP025650.1:23109101-23168840 GCA_003576665.1 Ipomoea trifida
TGGTGTTTATATTCTATAGGGGTGTGTAAACCTATTTACAAGCTTATGTATATCTATATTTCCTTGCGGGTGTGAATGGTGGTTGCTTAGCATTCTTTTGCTAATGGTTCTTTGCGTGTTTTCCAGGTTTGGAGTAGTTGCATCGTGAGCGCGCTAGAGCTTTCCTTATGAGGACATTAGCCTTAGTTAGTTCTGATTAGACTTTGTTTTGATGGCCTGCGAGCCTTGAGATCTTATGATACTCTTGTTAGTACTTTGAGTATTTCTTTTGGATTTTTATGGAGTATGATTGAGGATTCTTTCTGAGATTTTTATGATATGACAGTTAGTTCGTTTCTTGTTTAGCCTGTGCATCTAGGCTGTGATATACCTAGATGTGGCATGACGCCCTTAGGTTTTAAATTCGCTTCCGCTATGTTTGGTTTGTTGGTTGAGATTGGCAGCTTTTATGTTAAGTTTTTAGCTATCTCAGCCTGTGTGAGGTTGGGGTGTCACATAACCCTTCGCTGGATTATAGGCACCTCTATTGGGTGGGACAGCTGGCCTGGAGATTTAAGGCTGCTCCATATCCAAAGCCAAGGATCCCGTAAAAAATTTGCACCAAAATTCTTGTGGATAGTTCATTTGAATCTAGGTTAACTTTGTTCAAAGTAACCTAGATTGATGAAAAGGGACTAGATGCAAAACATGGTCCAAAAAAATTGGCTTTTTTAACCCATAAATAATTTGCATCAAAATTCTTGTGGATAGTTCATTTATGAACCTAGGTTAACTTTGTTCAAAGTAACCTAGATTGATGAGAAGGGACTAGATGCAAATCATGGTCCAAAAAAATTGGCTTTGTGTGTGTGCACTTTTATTTATTTATTAAGAAGTGCAGATAGGATGAATGCATGATATGTTCATTTGACAATTCAAAGTAGAGTGGTAAGCTAAGGGGTAGATTTATTGCCTATAGTGTTAGCCCACTTTGTTGTTGACAACTTGATATTAGAAATTATAGTAGGCATAATTGATAATGACTATGACATCAATGCTCCAATTCATTTGACACTTGCTTTAATTTCCCGTTTAAATCTCAAGAGTTCTATTTCAGAAGTTTTGTAGATGAAGTAATTAATGATTACGAAACATTTCTTAATTCTTTTTGTATTGATTAATCAATGGCTAGTTGAACTATGCTCAAACGGAATGTTTCATTAATCTATGTTAGCATATGCTTGTTGTGTTAGCTCTTCTGACTAACAAGTAGCATTAGCTATTTATACTAAAAATAATAATAATTTTTTCATAAATTAGATATATTTGTTGCTCTTTTTTTTTTTTTTCCTCTCTCTGGTGGAAAAACACCAAATTTTCTTTTTTAACAATAAACCTCACATAAAACGTGACAAGACCTTACAAACACAATTAGCCATCGAAAACAAGTAAATCCCACTAGATAGAAAACCAAACAAATGGAAGCAAAGTGGACATTATATTCTTAAGCTTTGTAGCCATTACATGATAGATGAATAATGAAAAATGTGATAATAAGTAAATATATACAATATTATTTTTAACGTGAAAATTTCACCTGAAAAATCACATATATATGGCTGGGGACCAACTAGGAACAATTCCAGGATTCAAAGTACATGTACATTCAACAATTAGATGTATGCCCCATTGTGTTTAGAAGGTAGGTTTCATAATGCTCTTATGAGAAAATTATGTATGTCAAAATTCAAACATTTCTCTATATATAAATCAATCAACTTCGTAGAGAACAGATCATATCTTTTGTCATTTTCCTTTAATTTTCATATGTTAGAAAAACAAATATTAATTAATGTCATCATTATTAAATATTTCACATTTTCTAAACCACAACAAAATTAAATACTTTGAATTATTATGAAAAAGCTGGGCAGCCGCTACTTGGAGGTGCGCTCTAAGTGAAGACCATCTTGTGGTTCTAGCTAGCAAGGACAACAAGGAGGTAAAACAATCTAGGTTACCCATAGTTGATCGGCTCAAATCAAGAAAGTTTCTTGTCCAATTCAGATGAATTTCTAAAAGCGGCTAGTGGTTCTATCTGGTGCCTAGGGGATCCCCACTTGGCGGAGGCTATATATGGCGGTCAGAGATGCATTATCGTGGCTCAAGAACGAAGGGTGGCAAAGGGTCACTATAGAGATGGACGGCCTAAACGTCAATTATCAGTTGTTAAAAACCTCTACTCTCGATCTCTTATGTTGGTTGCGTCGACTTTGATAGTTGTCGTAGGTTAGCTTGACGACATTTTGAAAGTGTTTCCTACTGTTTTATACATAGATCAGCGAATGTGCTAACCCACACCTTGGCTCGGGCGGCGGATTAACAATCGGCATGATCCCTTTACATAATAACTCAATGCAATAGATTTCCAAAGTCGGTGATTGCAAGCTACACGGATTGGTGGTTGTGATGAGGGTCACATATAACATCCAACAATAGACTCAACTGCTCACATTTGAACTATTTACGTTTACTTATAAATTTATTTATTCTTTTTGACATCGATTTTTTAAAAAAAATCAACATTATATATTCGACATTGTATATTATTTTTATAGTAGTGTAACCGTCTCATTACTGTAAAGCATTCTTCAATCAAACCACTGCCGGGAGCGTCACAATCCCGTAGTCAGTTAACAATCGCTTCCGAATCACTAAATATTATATATATTAAACATAAAGTAATATTTTATTTATTTATTTATGGTGAAAGCACAACTGGAAAAACATCGGACGGGAACCAACCAAAAATAAAAATAAAAATGATAAGTTATTTTGTGTATACAAAATAGGTCTACATTCAACATTTTACAATTATTGTAGATTCCCCATTGTGTTTAGAAGGTAGGTTTCATGATGTTCCTAGCTAGCTATAAGAAAAATAATGTATTCCAATATTTCAACATTACACTGCAGTATAAATCAAATCAGTATCTTATATATATATTACACATTATTTATCATTTTCTCCCATGCCATCCGTCCTTGAGTTATACTAAAATTGCAAATTTCGTTCCTGATGTTTTATTAGTAAAAGGATGAAAAGTACACCGTTAATATTAACTTAAGGATAAAAAGTGAGTATGACTAACACTTAGCGACGAATTCTACAATTACCTTATAATGACGTTAAGTCCATCTAGAACGCTTCTCGATCACCCGGCCACATTAGACCGGGAAAGTAGTACTCAAGATTGGTATAATGTAGATTTTGCCCGCACACCTACTGGTCATGCTTCTCGAACTAAAGAAGTAGTCAAGTTACGTCCCACCACCCCTTTTAATCTTCTTAAGGCACTTGGCGCAACCCCCTGACCGACGAACCCACATCTTCCACGTGTAGGACATATCAGAATCCCGACATGTGTCCCCAGACCTACTTATATAAGGTGCATTTATTGCACCTTCCTGACCTAATCACACTTGTTACCGATCTTTGTTCACCCACGTCCTGGGAACTGCTTGTTGAATTGTTAGACCAGCATGATACTTTCCTAACCTTATATTGAAGAATTAATCATATCAAATAATTCTAATCATTTTTCTTTTGTGACGAGAAAAATTCGTAGTCACTACTCGAGAGTATGCACATGTTAAACATCGCTCATGTATAGTAGCCAACAATTGCACAGAAGAGGTAAACCGCACTAGAAAAACAATATGTGGCGTGTTCAATCAAAAGAGTGGTAACAAGAATCGAACTCATCCTAACGATTAGCATTAATCATAATATTAATGCTAATCATTTTGAGTCTAGCTATAAATGTGCCTTTTGTAGTCACTTCATTTGTATGAAACCTAGGTAGATATATATCATAATGCATGGAAATCTTTGGCAATCAATAATCAAAGAATGATTCCAATTCTTTGATTTAAGGTATCATTGTTAATTATGAGGTTTGGAATTTGGATTCCTTTAGGACATGATTATTCATGCATTAGATAAGAGATGTCCGATGATGGGCAAATAGTACATCGACAAAAATGAATAATGAATGAAAGATATGATGATATATGTAGTGGATATATTAACCATGTCAGAATGTATTATTTTATATCAAATTTTATTAATTTTTACAAAAAGATTTTACTAAGTTGGATATAAAAATATTGTATTCTAAAAATAAAAATTGACGTACAAACATATATTTATGATTTTTTTAATAAGTTGTGTAATTAACTAAATATATACATCCTGTTATTCAGTAACTGCATTTTTACATGCACATGATATTGCAACATTTTTTTATTTATACAATTAGTAACTATAAATTTAAAATTAATTAACTATATATGAGGCGCTCAAATAAAACATGCGGGTAAATATGAGCCGTTGATCTGCCCAGATCAACAACTTTAAAAAATTCTACACTTTTAATATACAAAAATGTGTATTCGAAGGTACAATAATAATGTGCACTCGAAGGCCTAAATTAAAATTGTGCACTTGAGGAGAATAAATTATGCATTCGTGCGAAGAGAATAAATTATGCACTTAAAGGGAGAAAAATATGCACTCTCTAAGAGAATAAATTATGCACTAGAAAAGACAAAAGTATGCACTTGAAGACAGCAAATAATTCATTCAATACTTAAAAAAAAAAACCCATTATTTAAAAATTTTCCTTCATTCTTGGAGGTTGATCTAGACTAGATCAATGGCTAAGATTTAATCATATTTTTTATCCGAGCACCTCTTTCATTTGATCCGTCATATATATAAATTCATGGGGTTCAAGATTAGTTCGGCGAAATTTAGATATATACCTAATTTCAATAAAGAAAATAATGAACAATAATTATCGCAGTGAACCAATTCAAAACAAATGCAAAAGCAATGTAAATCGAAGATATATATGTTTGCATAAATTAAATTAAAATTTTAGCCCCAAACATTGATCACTTGACACTGTTCTTAACCAACCCAACAAGAATTTCATTGACATGACTGCTTATATATAAGTGTATCTAGCTTCTAACTACTAGTTAAGACAAGATCAACAAGAACTTCATCGACATTGAATACAAATTTAGATCTAGATCTCACATCATATAATATAAAAGTATGGCAATATAATTGATTTTTTTTTCTTACTTATATTTGGTGAACATTAGTACTTTTATTCAACTTGACAATGTTGGACAAAAGCAAGATGTTTGGTTATGTTATTGGCTGCTTTATATATAAATGTGGACATTAAAATGTTATATATATACCTTAATTTATTTAATTAGTAGAGATATGATGAGAGTTCTTTAAATAATGTTTCACCGAATAGTTAGTCCCGTTAGAGCATTTGGGAGGATGTAACTCATCGAGGTTGCTCCCATATTGCTCACACTGCTGTTGGTGAGATTCGATTCTTGGTCTTTCTTCGCAAACTTCATCACTATGACCAACTGAGCTGCCCATACGGGCAATGTCACTCTTAATTTACATGCATGGCTTGCTCGTTCCCCTTGGGCCAACTCCCGTGCCTCTCGGAGCAAGCGAGGATTAGTCGGGTAAACCCGGGCTGTTAAACGGACGGAGAAAGACCCAGAACACCTCGCGGATTTACCAAAAAAATAGCTTGCTCGTTCATCTGTTTTGGGCACCCTACTTGCTGCTGGACGATAGAGTGTGTTAAAGTGACTTGACCACGATATTTAATTTGTAGACGATTTCTTTCTTCTCGAGTAGAAAGAAATAGTGTAAAGTTTTTTTAAAATCCTTTTTTAAAATCAAAATTAAAAGATGAGGTGCACAATTTACTTTTTTACTACAATTTATACAATCACAAACTACTCTCAAGTCCAACAAACAAAAACACTTATCATCATTTTGGAAGATAAGTTACATGATTCTCATACTGAAAGCTCACGAGTTAGATTCTTACCAACGCATCTCGATATTTTGATTCTTGCCAACACATCTTGAATCTCGATAATAATTACAAGTTTCTCTTTTCACAAAAAATAAAATAAAATATGTATCAGTAATTAAATTCATACCAACAGATTCTAAAAATTAAATAATGCGTATACTTACGGAATACCTGACGTAAGATTAAGAATTATTTATCAAAAAATTGACATAAATGTCAACTCGATTAACGAGTATTGATATAAAAACAAAATTAAAAAAAAAACAATAAAAATAAATTACTATTCTCATAATTTGTATAGCTACACAGCTTAGGGTTTGGTCGAATGGATTGATGGCATGTGTGGAAAAAAGTAAGTATAAATTGGCCACTCCACCGACCAAACTCAAAAGTGGCCAACTTTGGTCCCAAACGTTGATTTTGAGGATCCAAATCAAGATAAGAATTGATCCTAGAATCCTAAATAATTAAAGTACTTTATCCCAAAAAGGACTGAATAGATAAAACGTGATTCTTATACTAAAAGTTTATGAGTTTGATTATTGTTAAAATCTTTTTAGTTAAATTTGTCGCACATGGTCTTCTTAATATGATTGATAACGTTAATTATGTTTTCAATATGACACTTTGTATAATTTATGAGTACAAGAATCTAAATGTATAAAAATGAGTTAAAAAGTGGTATTATTTTGATATTGAGTTTGTAGTATGTAAGGATCTATTAGAGTTCTTAAGTTGAACGACTCTCAATAGTCCAGGAAATACTAAGGAAGTACTGATTCAAGAAAACCCTCTTTTTGAAGGGTTAGTTGGTTTTTATAGTGTTGGTAAGAGAACACATGCCAAAATTTTCGTTGACAAGGGTACGTGACGCTTACATATAGCTTAGTCAAGTCGGTTATCAATTCGAGTTGATGGGATAGTTGAAAGGACACTTCAGTGTTATTTTTTTTTGTCCAGGCGGGACCAACTTCCATGTAAAACACTTCTTTCAACATCTAGCTAAGAGCATTCTCCATAGTTGAGGTTTTTTGTAGCCAAGTTCTAAGGTTAACTCATTGAGCGCATTTTTGTTCCTAGCTTGACTCATATTATCAACTCTTAATTAATTAATTAATGTTGATTAAAAATTACGAATTAAAATAAAATAATAATAATAATAAGTAATGCCCATTTGTGGCAAATAATACAAAGTTGAAATGGAAAGGAAAAGTATATATGATTTATGAATGACTCTCACGACAGTCTTGAAAATGATATTCCACTTTCCATTTTGTACGCAATTGGATGTTCGTGCCTTCTGACGTTAATATTACATTTATATGGTCGTCCTAAAATTATATATATTTCCCCTAAAATAATATTTTTATTTTATTTTATGCTTTTTTCTTATTTATTTATCTATATTTATTATGCCTACTTTATATTTGTATATTAATTAGTTATGCACTGACATATGTTACATATAGCAAATCCCGACACCTCATCCTCCGCATGGGCAACAATGCTTCGCATCTGCGTGCTGACTGGATTTTTTTTTTTTTTTTTTATAGTAATGGAATCTGCTGTCATTATCTGAGTATGTGCACTACGAGACTCTGTTCATGTGTAATTACTCGAGAATTACACTGAAGAGGTACGTAAGAGCATCCTCGATATAGGCATAATTTTTAAGAGTTTTTGCATGTGTGATTAGGAAAGAGAAGATGTAAGGGTAGGAAAAAAAAAAGAAAAAATTAAACAAAAATAAAGAAATATGCATATCAACGCTCCCCGTGGGCATGTGTAGTGCATGCGCCCGACTAGGCGCCTCAGTGCTGCTCACGCTCAGAGCAGCACTGCTTTAATTTTTTGTTTTGGTGGGGTCCACTTTAGAGACAAAAAGCAAGTGCTTTGCAGTAAGCTCTCGCCTCTTCTCTCTCTCTTCCACTTCAGCCAATTTTTCCTCAAAAACTGAACAATAACCATTATTGTGGTTGCTCTAAGTTGTTAAGATTCAAGTGCTTACTACTATGCCAAAAGTTATAACTTACAAACGAATGTGCAACTTTATTTCCTTATATACCGCCACCACATTTTCGAGAGGTAGGGTGCTGGACTTGACCCTTTACTAATCTCCGCCCAAAAATCTCCATAGCCACCGATTAGATTTGACCATCCACCAGCCTCTGCTCAGCAAAATGAATAGTGTAAAACCAATGCTAAGCGCCTATCTAGCATTAGTTGTTGAATACAAGATTTTATTTCGGGTGCCGCCCTTTTCTTACTTTTTTTTTCTCTCTAATTCAATATATACGTTTAATTTAGTTAATGAAATTTGACTTAAATTATTTACTATTATTATTTTTTTTCCTTTTGTGGTAACTATTTTAATGTGGATTTTATATATTTATAATCAATAATGAATTTAATAAATATGAAAAGTTGATCGATATTTATATATGTATGTGATCATGCACTTCCAATACTTCATATTAAAATAAAGTAGCTGGAGGATGCATTATACTAGCTATGAGCATGCATTTGATTTGCACTTTAATATGAAGTAGCTAGGTTTAATGATTTATATATATTGTTGAGTTCCCAAAGGTATAATAAGTCTTTAATTATGCCAAGCATAACTTAATTAATTAGGTCAAATTGAAGGCTATAATTTGCATGACAGCTCAGTTGGTACTTATGTGTGAGGACTTGGGATTACACTTTAATAGTTGCAGTGTGGGGTTTCGCCTAATGTGTTGGATTCTTTGTAAGGCATGCACGGGAAATCTATTAAATTTTCAACCGCTTACTGATGGCTGGAAATTAATATCTTCTTTTTTTTTTTTTCTCTCTAACAATGATTGATAAGTAAAAGAAAATTAAAGCATAATATTTAAGTACCAACGGTGTAAAACTAAAGGATGTTCAGATAGTTTGAACATGATTCTCATATTAAAAGCCACGAGTTTATTGGTTATGTGTATGTTATATATACTTGGGAAGAGAGAGTATGTCATATATATGTAGGGACTTCCAAATTTTTAATATTTATAGAAAGAACCCTATATTTTTCCTTGTTTTAATTTCCAACACTCCTCAACGGTTGATCTACCCAAATGAATTGATTAGATCCGTCTTCACTTTTTAAATGAGAGCACGTTCTCACGTGAATCTACCTCCACCACATACACACACATATATATACACACACATACACACGCATGCATACATACATACATTGAGAGAGAGAGAGATATTGAGCATGCATGCTTCACAACCACTTCTTTTTCTTTTTCTTTTTTTTTTTTTCGGCCATGTATAATACGCAAACGGTATGGCATGCTTGTATTATTATATTAGAAAAAGTATTTTTTTTTATATTGTTTTAATACTGACGAGTGTAGTCCATGCAAAGTACTGGACTACTGGAGTAAGTACATACTTAAAATAAGGCAAAGTAAGTGTTTTAATAATAAATAATACGTAATCGCGCTTAACTATGAAATAGTACAATAATTATCTGCTATAAAATTTACAAAGTAAGGAAGGGATACAAATGCCTGTTGAATATAGGTTTCTTCCGTGGGGAACTCTTATTTTTATGGCAATTTATTCTGTGGATCCGAATCCACTTTGCAAAATAGATCCAGATCCAAAATACACAATTTATATACTGAATGTTTAGTATGTAAATTGTGATGAATCTACGCCGTAAAGTTGACATCGATCCATGGTATAACTATTGCTCATTTATAGTATAACCCTTGTGAAATTCAAAGTGCAACAGGCAATCAAAAGTTAGGGATTTCCCAACGTTATTTATTGCTACGGAGTATTAATTATGTCCGTTATGCAATGCATAAGGTATTGGGAATATGAATTTAGGTCGCCACCTAGACTGTTTTAGGTAATTAACCTTCATTGGATACATATTCACTCGGCTTTGCTGGATTAATTCATGAACCTTATGAAGTTGTTCCCAAAATTTATAGAGGTAAATTGAGTATATTCAATTTCAAAACTCAATATTAAATTGTACTCTTTTACGCAAGGAATCCAAGTAACCCAAGCCGACTCTTCGAACTCCCACCCTACCACTGAAAGCAACGCAAATTTTAAATGTAACTTTTCAACCATTGGACCACCCTCCTAGAGCAAAATTTGATTTTTTTTTTTGGATAACGTAACCCAAGTTTTTCAGCTTAACCTGACTGTATCCTAAACTCCATGAACCAGCTCTAGGCCCACAAAGAGATAAATTGAATCAATCAAACTTCTTGACTCAGCACCGAACTGTAAATTCAGGCATACAATGAGCATGCAACCCAATCCCAGACTTTGAATTCCCACTTTATTATCGAAAGCAACGCTCAAATTTCAAATACAATTTTTCAACCACTAGACCACTTCCCGGGCAAAAATTTGACTTCTTGTTCCATCCCATCCAACAATGCAAAACTGGCAAATTGGGCAATTATGAGAGGGAATTGAAGGTGCAATAAATAGGCACTGCAACACAAATTAAGGCCACAACAGCTGGTAAGTTAGCAGCAGCAGCTATTAAAAATGGCCCAAATTTAAGAACACAACTTAACTAATCTGCAGGTATTGGAAGACAGCAACACAGGGAGTTAGATTGTACTAGCATCTAGGTGCACAGTCTTGCCATGTCCCCACTAGGGGAGGCACTTTTTCCTGGCACCATTCAACATATTTCTTTTGTTTTAACTCCACTTGGATTGGATTTCTTTGTGGATTTTATATTGAATTCAATACAACAAACACCCTCCATACATTCATATGTATACAGGGTCTTATATTAGTGTGTGTGTGTGTGTGTGTATTATTGGGGAAGAATGATTATTGTATTGCCCATACCCATATATGCTGCCATGGGAACCTATCTTCCCATCCCTGTGCCCTAAGTGGCCTAGTTTTGTATGTGGTGAGTAGGGGCGGCAATATATCGGTGTTGAAACAGGTCCCATTTGTAACATAATTAATTTATCAGCTAATTTGACTTATCCTTGATTAAACAGTCAATATAAGTGTTTGATTACTTACCTTTTGTAACAACTTATTGCTCCAACACACTAAAATTCAAAAAGCTGTTTGAACAGTTTTTTCGATCAGCTTTTTTAGAAAATTATTTTGCATGTAATCAGCTAACAAGTATTTACCATACACCTCCACAGTCCTCTTGAAGTGGATGGTTAAATGTAATTAAGATGGATGATTAATATAAAAATGTGTTGACTCAAGTCGAAGCAATGCAACTGTCTTTAGAAGAGTGGTTGCATTCAGGGTTGACTAGAATTCGGTTGGATTATTCTAATCATGGGAGATATGAATATCACCATTAAGAAAATTAAAAAAAATATACTAATAGATTAAATATTTGCCGCTTAAATACATATACGAATTTAAGTGCTTGATCAATGGAAATTCATTGGTAAATTATATGTCGATATGTTTATATAATGTTCGTCCACTATAATGTCGAGTTGGGCTATGGAGGTCCCTAGTACGAGGGATTTAGCCTTTGGACAAGTTAAAATGTTTGAAATTTAATTTGCATACAATTAGAGATTGCGGAACTCTTCAGGATAAATATTTCTTTAATATGGTTCTTTTTTAATTGATAAATATAAAATAATAAATTTGCATTTACTATAGGTTAGAATATGTAAAACTACATGTTAGAGTTGTTGTCAAAATATAATGACATGTTATACTAAAAATATTGATCAGTTACTAAAAATTGTTACATTTCTAGACCATGAAACACCAAGCCTATCTTAAGCAATTAGAATCCACTGAATTGGAACGGGAGCAACATCGTACACCTTCACTCCCCAATCATGTTGGAGCTGAGGGATCGAGAAACTCACAAAAAAACTTGAAAACTCTATTTTTTTCTCTGTAATTGTGGACTACTTAATTAAGTTTTTCATTGTCGGCCATCTTTTTGTTGCACGTTGAGCCACAAAGAACCTCTCAACCACAATCTGACGAAATCCACCTCAATATGTATATGCATAAACACCTTATAATATATACTTTTTAAAAAATTAAATTCGAATTTCACCCATTTTCCGACACACAAAATAAACCTTGGTATCGTACGTAGTAATCGCATGAAGTTTGTGTTAGGGCTGTCCCATCAAACTCATCAAATGCCATTTACTACTATACATACGTATTATCCAAGGCGTTTGCCCCTAGTATGGATCTGGGGGGGGTAGACAATCAAAGTGGCAATGATAAACCTTAAAGGACCAATGAATGAGGAATAATTTTAGCAGTGATTGGAATAATGTATGGCCAATGAGGTAAGTCCAGAGAGTCCAGGTGTTGTGGGGGCTAAAGGGTTACTCCCCTTTTTCCATTTCAAAAAGGATATATAAATGCAGCCTCAAAAAGTAAAATTCTCGCCACATATCTTATTTATATCAAGAAAAAAGACAATAAATTACAACTTAGACTGTTCATAATTGACCGGTTATGCAGGTAAGCTTTAGATACGTTAAGCTCGCCTTATTACCCTAGACAGCAAGACCAGTCTATGTTGTCTATAACTTACCCTTTCAACCGAAAAAACCAAGGGAGTGTTTGGTAAATAGATGTTAGCGGATTTGGTTAGTGGATTTAATTAGTTGATAACATTAACGGATTGTATAAAAGTATTTGGTAAATTAGCTGTTAGCTGATAACTGATTACATGCGGCAAAATGACTTTCTCAAAAAACTTATTGAAAAACTACTTTGAACAGCTTTTTGAATTTTAGCATTTTAGAGCAATAAATTGTTATAAAAATTTAATTAATCAAACACTCATATTGATTATTAACCAAGTGAAACAACTAATAGTGATCAAATAAGTCAAAATTGACTGATAAGCTAACTGTGTTATCAAACAAGCAGCTTTCATAAGAGTCAAACTTAAAATTTTGTAGTTACTAAACTAAGTATTGAAGTAACTCATTTAAGGTTGTTCTTACATGTAGTGTTACCTTGATGGACATATATCTAATTATTACAATTTACACTTCTTTTAATGAACTTTTATTCTTTTGCTTATCAACCTAAAAAGGTTAAATCATGCCCACGCTCCTCCAAAAGCTAGACATTCTTTAGGTAGGGCACTTCAACTCACAAATCCCATAAGAGATATGATGCCAATTTGCTCTTTAGGGTTTTTTTTTCTCTCCACTATATATAGGGACATTACTTTTTGTTATTATAGGATTATATTCGTTATGTACCAAATAGTTATCTTTATATATAGTATTTGGTTTTATGGTAGTTATTTATATATAGTTATAACATTATATGAATGATTTAAATAATGTGCATAAATTGAGAAGTTTTGCTTTGTTAGTAATTACATAAGCATTTGAGAGCCTATAAATCCGTTGAAGCATTTCCAGGTGATTTACCTCATCCACTAGTCTAGTAGTCTCCACGGCAAGAACAAGATTATATTATGAGTGTAAAACAATACTCCGTATAATTTAAGGATACTACCTTATTTCGAGTAAGCTAGACATGTATAATTATTGCACCATTGTATGTATACCAACACTCTTTCAATAATTTCCTTGTAATTATGAGATAATTTATAGACCATAGTTCTATTAGTCAACTCAATTACATCTCATCATAGTGTAAAATCGTGTACTATAAGACATAACATCTAATGTTGTAAAAGTTGAGGTAACATTCCTAATGGCACTAACTACATTAGCATATGCTAACATAGTACATCATAAAATAATGTCCGCACACACATATTAAACAGAAAAATGGTAGTTTTAGTCTATTAGTTATGTCTAAATTGTAGACTCAGTCCATAAATTAGTGCTCTATACAACTTTTCCCCTTTAACATAATTAAATGAAAAAAGTTGTATAGAGCAATAATTTATATGGATTGAATTTATAATTTACACATACCTAATAGACTAAAACCGTTATTTTTTTTATATTAAATTATTGATAATTCAAGTTTTTAATTTCACCAGACTATATTTTATATATATTTTTCTATATATATACCTGGTGCATTATTGATTAAAATATAATATATAACCTAGCAAATGTAAAGGGGAAAAGGTGCGAATATATCTAAACAAAAGGGTCAGAAAATACAGTAGACTGGAGGACCACAATGTAAAGTAAAAAGTTTGTAAGCTAGAAAAGTGAAAACAGGAAAAGACAAAAGAAGAAGATCTTTAAACTTTTATTTTTATTTATTTTTATTTATTTTTGTATTTTTACTGATTTCAGTAAATAAAAACACTCCATATAAAATAATAATTAAAACTAGCCCAAAAGCATTTGTTTAGTAGATGAGAACTTCACCTAAAATTTACTTCCAGCAGTATGATGAGAGTTTGGATTTGGATTTGGATTGAACTCCTTGTACACGAAAATGTACAATTTGAACCTTGAAAAACTTGAGTTATGAAAAATAATATAATGATAAAAATGCACACTAGCCATTACTTCTTGCAGCAAAATGAGTTAAATTTTTCGATTAAAATGCCCCTGCGCAAGGACATTGCTTCTAGTAGTGGGCAGTTTTGCAAAAATCGCGCTTAAACGCTAGGCGCTGGCTGACCGTCTAGCGTATCACCATAATCAGTGGTTTAGGCGGCTGACTAGGCGCTGACTGTCTAGCCACTAACTAAGCCATCTAGTCAGCTGATTAGCTATTGTTCCATTTTCTATTTTTTTTAATTGGATTATTTCACTCAAAACGACATTGTTTTGACCGAAATAACTCTAAATCATTCAAATCCTTGACGTTTTTTTAGGTCAATATTTAATATTTTAGTATTAACTATTAAAGTATTAGATATTTTATAATTATCAAGTCTTAAAAAAAATTTTAAAAAAAATAAACAAATTTTTTAAAAAGTACATGAGCGATAGGCAGCTAGACGTTAGAAGAACGCCTAGTGATTTTTTTCACCCATGGTAGTAGGATAGTAAGTTGGGGATCAATTCTTATCATGCAATATAACCACGAATATTTGAGTTTGAATTAGACTTTTTGTATGTTCAATTTACTTTTTTTTTTTTCAGTATAAGTACCTAAGATATATAATTTAATAAATTGAAAGAATATTTGTTTTCAAAAAAAAAAAAAAAAAAACTGGAAGAATATGGTTATAACTAATAAAAAAAAAAACTAAAAAAGACATTGGGTATATAATAATGATTAAAACAAGGAAGATTAAGTTACCCGGCATTGACTGTTGTTTTAGTATCATGTGCGGAAAATACGGGAGATGTAGACGAGGTGGCTTGACAGCAGTGCACTTGCCAAATCCCATCACGTGATGCAAGGCTAGCTACCATCAACCCGTCATTTCCCTTGATTCAATGGTTTTTACCCAGTCTTTTTTTTTTTTTTTAATTAATTAATTAATTAATTAGTACTTATGAAAAATAGTCTGACGAAGAAAAATAGAAGAAACAAAATAGTTTTTAGATTATAATATTAAAAGAAAAAATATTTATTATTTAAATTTTAGTTAAGGAATTTATATTATTATTATTATTATTATTATTATTATTATTATTATTATTATTATTATGTTATTTAGTTATAAAACCCTCATTCTTATAACTTTTGATTTAAAAATATAGAAAAAATCTTTATTCAACTTATTCATTTAAGTTTAAATAGTTTGAATTTGAGAGTCGAGTCAATTTTGAATTTAATTCGAAGTTCAAGTTTTAACTATTTAGGTTCAGCTCAACTCGATCATATCCTTATTTGAATTTTGACTATTCAGGTTCAGTTTAACTTGACTGCATCCTTAATCACAACAAACATATACTTTAGCCTCATTAAGACACTCTCGTGTCCATGAAGAGATAAATTGAGTTAATATAGTTTACAGATTTAACACCATACTAAACACTTTTGCACACAAGGAACCAATTCAAGCTTGAACCTCTAATGTTCGTGGCAGTAATTTAGGGATGACAATTCAACTTGACACCCGATGGGGAAACTTAGTCTCTGCACCAGCGAGGGCGGGGATGGAGAGTTAAGTATTTTGTATTAGTTGTATTTGAGATGATTGAATGTTAGGCTAATTGGATATTTAAAAAAGTAAAATTTTAAATTAATGGTATAATTTAAATAAAATATTATTTTATATTGTACTAAAAATTTGGAAGAGTATAATATTTTGGGATTGTTGGGGGGTGGGGATGGGGGTCGGTTGAGATACTGTGAAAATAATTAAGTGGCCACAATTATATTTCCCCCTTAATGATACAATATGACGCCATGCAATGTTAATAGTCTACGTCGAATTGACAACGATTTCCCGATAACATATTAATAATTCGTTATGGAACTGTACTCGCCATTTAAGATCGTGCAGTATGTATACCAATACATATACGGAGTTTTTAATTTATATTGACCATATTCGGTACCATTGCTGATAAGTCAATTTTGGCTAATTTGATTAAGTTTCATTGATTTGATTGGTCACTACATTACTTGAAGTGTTTGGTAAAATGACAGTAAGTTTTTTGTTAGCTGATTAGCCTTAATTATGAAATGACATTTTACCCTTGTTATCCCTAACATTTATATCTCGTTGTTCATTCGTCTGGTCCTTTTTTTCTTTCTATTTTCCATAACAACAAAAATAATAATGGTTTTTTTTTTAATTTTATTTCACTCATCCTCATAATTAATAATAATCAAAATAAATAAATCGATAAAAATGGTAAAAGTAATTTAAGAGTTAATCATTAATTTACCAAACACTTTTTTATAGCCATCTAATACTATTGACTGGTCAAACTAGCTAACCCAATCAGCTATCAATCATTTACCAAACACTCCCAATAACCTTTCAAAACTATGTTCCATTTTATAATTAAATGCATCAACCGCGCAACTGAAATTCAAGCTTCAATTAAGGTATCCTAATAGATATGATGGAGATACCCGGTTGCATCCCCATGTGGAAGGGGTTGGTTCGAGCCTCAATGGAAGCAATGCTGACTCTTTGTGTTTCAGTAGGTTGGCAATGCTGACTGGAAGTTGATATTGTCTAGGAAAGTGTTGGAACGTGAAACGTCATTTCAACCATCGTCCTATCAACTAGAATATCGCCTCTGGTCTGTAAGGTCGGAATAATAGTCAAACTCCCAAAATTGAATCCCTGTAAGGTCGGAATAATAGTCAAACTCTGCAGATATGATTCAAAATTGAATCCAAATTAATTCCGCGATGGTAGATAAATTAAATGCTATAGTATAAATAATTTAACCATTTATCTATTGACAATATTTTTAATCATTTGTTGGCCATATCATGAATAAAGAATCAATACTCGTCTATATGTATAAAAGCTATTTTCATCTACTAAAATCATATCAAACCTAATATTACCTTTGAGTTTTGAAAAAAGAATAACAAGTTGATATATAATATACATAATAATTAATTAAATATAAAATAAATAAATTCAATATAATAATAAAATGATAACAAATGATTTTTAATCCCTTATTTATATTTTCATAATAAATATCCAACATCAATTTTAATCCAGGTGAGAGTTGGTCGAGTAGTAAGCTTTAAGCTTGTGACCTTGAGGTTACAAGTTTGATTTACGGTTGTGTTGTTTTTTTTTTAAAAAATACTGTTGTGTTGTTTGTTGAGCATATACTGATTTATTTTCATGGGTGATGTTGTTAAGGTTTTAGCGATGAGTTTCACCTCATATGTACCAAGTGAGCACCATTGAATAGTGACTGCAAG
This sequence comes from Ipomoea trifida, assembly GCA_003576665.1. NCBI lineage: Eukaryota > Viridiplantae > Streptophyta > Magnoliopsida > Solanales > Convolvulaceae > Ipomoea > Ipomoea trifida. The sequence goes on from CP025650.1 coordinate 23,126,792, forward strand.
ATCTTGTAAAATAAATGTGTGAAAATAAACCCAAAATAAAAAAGAAAAAGAAAAAAAATAATCTCCTCTTCTTTTTTTACAGGATATTTAATGTCTTAAAATAAAGGAAAAACTACAAAATTAGAGCACACTCTGGTCTATACATACCTACTTGGAAATATCCAGAGAGAGCAGACAGGCTACCATCGAACACGTAGAGCCTAACTCTCTAAATCCCTCCACCACGACGAACATTCCGGCGAACTCTCCGAACACTCTCCGGCGATTGTTTTGATTCAAATAACCGAAGATGATGAAGAGAGAATGAGGAGCGCAATCGGCAAAGTCCAGTCATCATCATGTCAGTCTCGTGCTCCGATTGCTTCTCCGACCTGCTTTGCGGTGAGGATTCCGATATCATCTTTTCCGGAGGCGATGAGGAGACGCCGGAATGTTCCTCGTCGGACCTTACCGAATCTCTTCCGATCGAGGCCGACCTCGATGAATCCATCGCCGGCCTTATGGATGATGAACGGAATTTCGTCCCTGGAATCGACTACGCCGAGCGCTTCCTATCTCAGTCGCTAAGCGCCGCCGCCAGAGAAGACTGTATCCAGTGGATGCTCAAGGTATTGAATATTGAATGCTCGAATCTGATTATACTCATCTTTAACACGCTTTTGTGAGCTCAGAAAGCTCTTTAAGAGCCAGAAGCTTCTAGAACTTTACGGTGGCGAGTTTAAATTAAACCACCGCCGATCGCGCGTACACCTCATGCGCCGTTCATATCCTGTGCTCAAACGATATTCGATATCCGAAATCGGTTCAGAAACTCCGGCGGCGCATCTCTATAGCGCCGGCGGTTCCTCTTCGCTTCCGGGAGTGTCAGTTACGAAAACAGAAACAGGAACAAACGGCGCATTCCGGATTTTTCGGCGCACTATAACCTCCGAAGATCACATAGTTAACGGCTTGACGGTTGACGTTTCACTAAACCGTGTTTGTTTGTATTGTTCTGTGCAGGTCCAGCGATATTACGGTTTCCAGCCACTGACGGTGTATCTCGCCGTCAATTACTTCGATCGTTTCCTCTACTCTCGTCGCCTGCCTGTAATCTCGTCCCCCTAGCATATTTTCCGTATTTTTTTTAAAAAAAAAATTCAAAGGAAAATGACTTTCACTTCTTTTGTGACGTCTAAAACTGAGAAAAGTCTACCATTAGCCCTTTGAAATTGAAAATGAGTTATGCATGCGTCGACACAATTACGTTAATCTTGTGTTAATCATGTTAATTAAGGTAAAAAAAAAGTTACCATTGAGTGATTCAGTAAAATACGTATTTATTTGCTAGCTTCTGCAACTCAGTTGATTTTTGAGTGGTAGATTATGGACAAGTAAAATACATATTTTCTTTAACTTGCATGACACTAATTGTATTTTGTATAGTAATATATATACAGTATAATGTCATAGTCTAGAAAGAGAAAAAGGAGATGTAGATTTTGCAGGAAAGGGAAAATATTAAGAAGTTATCATCGAAATTCTCTTGTTAATCATCCCATTGACTTTTTCATCACAATGAAAACGACATTAATTATTGTAAAGTGTAACTAATTATCTTAGCTTGATACGTAAAAGTATAACATTGGCGTGGCGTACACGTACGTGTCTTTATACCCAGAGAGTAAATTCCATTCACTTTGATTACTTGTTCTCTACTTGTCCTGTAATGATGATTGCTATAATGAGTACAAGAGTTTTTTTTCTTTATTATTAGTGTTTTGTGATCAAGCTTTATTAAGGTACATGTCATGTCTGTGAAAACAAATAATGTCCGTTGATTTTATTGCATTTCTTGTCTCACTGTTTAAATTATTGGAAGGTTTTATTCATAACATTTATTAAGGTTGCTGTCGTTTCAAATTTCCATTATTTTGGTTTTATTTATAAATGGATGGTGGAGACATCTAATTACCCACAATTAAGAGGTTTGTCTTTAGCTAATCCGGAATTTTACTTAGCTGGAAAACACCCTCTTTGGTCCAGCTCAATTACTATATATATATATATATATAGAATAATAAAAGTATAATCATGCGACATTAGTCACATTTTAAAATCCCAAATGGAGCCGCGAATTGAACATAGTTTAATAATTCTTATTTTAGTATTATTATACAAGCCTGCAGCATTAGCATGTGCTGGCTTATGGATAATATAGGATACATCATCGAGCTGTTAGAAGTATATTTGTGTGTGGTCCTCTTGTCCCTTCTCTTCTGTAAGCCTGCTGAATATTATTCTTCATTTTGTATTATTACTTGTTATTGGCCAAGTACATTGTGCTCAGATGACATGTAGTGACTCGATTCTTTGTGCTTTAACAGGTTGAAAAAATATAAATGAATAGATACTACAATGTAATAGGGTCAGTTGTATTAAAAAAAAATGCTTATTATTGATTTTTTTTTTAAAATTTCTACAGACGAATGGTTGGCCGCTGCAACTACTGTCCGTTGCTTGCTTGTCATTAGCTGCTAAGATGGAGGAACCTCTGGTTCCATCTCTTTTGGATCTTCAGGTAGTTCTTCACTTTTTAAAAGTAAAATGTAAAGGTTAATTTTATTCTTACTACTAAGCATTGGAAAAACTCATACTAATTCTGGGTTGATAGGTTGAAGGTGCAAAATACATATTTGAACCAAAGACAATTCGTAGAATGGAGCTTCTTGTGCTTACTGTACTGGATTGGAGGCTAAGATCCATTACACCCTTTAACTTCCTCGGCTTCTTTGCGTACAAACTTGATCCCACAGGAACTTACACAGGGTTCTTTATCTCAAGGGCAACCGAGATTATTTTATCAAATATCCGAGGTATATATATATATATATATATTCATGATCTCAGGCTTCATCCATATATATATTCATTTCTTGTTGAAGTATTAGCTAATGGATTAAAAATAAGGATACAAATGTTACATATACTTGATGTGCATGCATGAATTTTCAGAGGCTAGCTTTCTGGAGTACTGGCCATCATGCATTGCTGCTGCGACAATACTTTGTGCGGCCAACGATCTGCCGAATTTCTCTCTTGTTAATGCTGAGCATGCCGAATCATGGTGCGGTGGACTGATAAAAGTAAGAACATCTATATATATACCTCTACTTATTATTATGGAGCTGAGTACGTTTCATTTCGGTTCACTCTTAATGCACATCATCATCATGTCCATTAGAGAAAAATTAAAAAATAAAAATAAAAACTTCCAATTTTTTGCAGGAAAAAATCATCAGTTGCTACCAGTTAATGCGAAAAATCGCCATCGAACTTAGGGCAAGGAGATATCCAAAAGTGTTACCACAGGTCCGAGTCATGTCTCGGCCGAGCATCTCGTCCAGCGACACGTCATCCTCCTCCTCCTCCTCATCCTCTCCTTCTTATAAAAGGAGAAAACTAAATAACAGTGTCAGCTTGTCGATGGAGGATGAGAGGGAGAGTTCTGGTTAATAGGGCGGAGTGGGGGAGGAGGGGGGGAGTTAAAGAATAAGGCAGAAAACAAACACAAGGGAGATAATGTGGTGGTCCATAAGTTGTCTAGAATCCTCAACACTTTTTTTCTTGGAGGGGTTTGGAGATTAAAAAATAAAAAATAAAAAAAATAAAGAGGAAAAGTTGACATGCATGAGTGATGTAGATTACTTAGTATATATAAAAATAAATATATGTACAATAATTTAAGCACGTACGAGATAGAGTTTGAAGATTTTTTGGATTCTTTTTGGGTGAAAAAAAATCAGAATGCCATTCCAATAAATGGTGGCTTTGCAGATTCCCTAGGGAAGGGGGTTTGGTACATAGTATTTTATTTTGGTGTGATAAAGAGGGAAAGGGAGATTGTTTAATAATAGTAAAATATAGTATATGCTAGCTAGTGGGTTCATACTCAAATGCAGTGTGAATACCGAAATGGTGATGAATTGAATGGGGAGATTGAATTCAAAGATGGCATTGATGATTTCTGATCAGTGAAAGCCAGGATGAACTACTCTGTGGGGACCACCCACTGCACGTTTCCGCAACATCAACGGCGTTTATCACCCTTGTAATTTCAGCCGTTGATCATCCAGGAAAAGTCCCATCACCATCAATCCAGATTTCTCAGCAACAAATCAGCAAGATTAAGCTCATACCAACGGTCTCCCTTCCACAACATAGATGAGTTTCTCCTTCTTCTTCGATCTTCTTTATGAGTGAGGTGTGTGTATGTGTGCTTTTTTGGCGGGGAAAATGCCCATCTTTTGTCCTAACCATATACTGGACCCTTTTGGTTTCTCTTTGGAGAGTGATTTTCAAGCGTGTCGTGGAGACACGTGTTTAGATTCTTTTAATTTTTTCTCTTTTTTTTTTTGTTTGTCTGTTTCATCAAGGGAAGAGAAAGGAAAACAATAAAAAGAAATCTGATCTCTTCCCCTGACTGGATGGCCTATCTTAGGCTTGACCCTTGAAATCAAAAGGTCTTTGGGGCCTTTCTACATGCGTGTTGTATTTTGCATCATGAATCAATATTGGAAACTTGTTTCATTGTGCAATATATATATCTTGATCACAATAATCTAAGACCCTTTACTTTTTAACTTTTGTGTATTTTTTGAACACTATTGACTCTGCCGTAATGTAATATCTGTTCATAACTATTGAAACACAAAGAGTCAATACTGTTCTACTAAGGGTTGAACCCATGAACTCCAATTTATATATATTATTGTTAATATTGGGAATAATTAAGGGTCTGTGGCATACACGTGAATGACAATGAAGAGTTTTGTAGCTTTGCTATTTGTTTGTATTAGAGGGCGGGTTGAGAGAGCTTTAAACAAAAGCAAGGATTAGGATAGGGTGGTGAAGGGGGGAAGGGCGGGGCAGGGAATTGAAGTGGGGGGTTGGACCCTCCAGCAATAAAAGATGGTTTCTTTCAATGAGTGAATATGACTACTTAACCATTTGTACCACTAGTGTTTGTTGAAATTGATGAGATGAGAGGGAGGAGGTGAGCCTTAAGTTCCTCGTGAGTGCTGACCCATAAACTGTTGCTTCATCGCCCCTACCACCCTCGTCTCGGCTTCCTTGATGTTATCTCACCTTCGTATCCTTGCTCCGCTTCGCCTTCCTATGAATCTCCACTCATATCTTTTGTGTTCCTTCAATGTGTTTTTATTTGGGACAGCACACATGAGAGCCAGTTTTCCTAAATTGACAACTGATCTTTACATCCACTACCCGCCCCCTGCCCTCCTTTACAACCCTCCCTCTACGTTATTAATTATTGTCAAATACACACTAACACGGGTTTGGTCGGAAGGAAAGAATCAGGGAAAGTAATTATAATTCGGTGGAATAAAATAGGAATTCAAATTACAACGTTTGGTATGCATGAATGAGATTATAGAGAATTGAAAGGGAATAAATGATACAATGACTGAAATGTCCTTACGTAAGAGAAGGGCTAAGTGGATGAGAATAATGACATGGGCAAAAATGTCTTCACACTCTCCAATTCAACGCCGAATTACAATTCATAGGGGAAAGGTCATGAATTACAATTCAGCAAATGGAGGGAATTGCAATTCTCTCCCACCAAATAATCTAATTTAGGATTTCAACGAATTTAAATTCAATTGCAACCAAATTACATTCAACCAAACATCCTCTAATAGAAGGCGAGACAACTTTAAACTTTTGCAAGAGTGTGTGTCATCTTAAAAAGTTTTGGGTTAAATCCTTTTAAATAAGAGTCCAATTTTGTGAGCACAAAAAAAAGGTTAATTTTGATCTGCACCGAATCTAAATTAATCTTACAATGATAACCGTGCATGTTAGTATGAACAAAAAAAAAGTTAATTAATCTAGTTGATAAGAAAACTCTAGATAGAAGAGGTATGCTATGTTTAAATCTGTTGGTCAATCTTTCTAGGTAAGAGTCAAATTTTATAGATGCAATAACATTAGTCATACAATAGCAGACATTATTTTATCATATGATTTTCTTTCTTTTTAATTAAAGTATCTTTAAAAAAAAAAAAACTATCGATCAAGAAAATCTTCAACTTCAATTGTGTATATGTAATTAAGTTGGCATTTAAGTTCTTTACCTCAACAAATAAAAATTTTTTGGTTTAAAACTTTAAATCTCGTTTATACATGGCGGGCGAGTGTTGTCGTTGTAGGGTTGGTCTTGATTAAAATAGGGTTTAAGATTAATTTATAGTCATAAATTATAAATATCATCATCATCATTAACCATAATTGTAAGTAATGTTCCTGTTATTATGCTCGTGAATAATATTAAATTTAAGGAGCATATATAATAAAGCAACGTACAAGTTGATTAAAAGAAAAGTCAGCTTTCTAGCCTGATTCTATGTTGTACACATTCTGCTAATTGGCCAGAAAAATAATAATTTTTTTCAAAATATCTCTTTGGACCAACGCCTTCAATTCTGGCCTGGTGCGACTGTTGCAACTGGCAAGGACCACCTAATAAGGCTAACATGTACTCCGTAGTATTATTTTCAGGAAGAACAAAGACACTATCTATATATATATATATATATATATATATATATATATGATGAGGATGAAATTAAATGAAAACTGTTACTCAGGTAAAAATTGCAAACTAAATTTGATTGTTGACGTGGGTTGATCAAAGAGATATAAAATAAGAAAAAATGTGGTGATATTTTAATAATATTTTAAACTTAAAGTGTATCACGTAACAACTAATATTGCAATCACTAATGTATAACCTCACAAGCACCATTACGCATAAGAAATTGTACTTGTAAATATCAACGCTTGCACTTAAAGTTGTTACGCAATACACGCTCGTAATTCTCACAAGGAGCATGATTGTCATTGAAATCTACCTCTATTTACACAAACACTTGAAAATTTTAAATCGTTAATTTGCATTTTGTACCATCCAAATTTTTTAGGTTGCACTCGGTACAATCATAAATTCTCTAGCATCTATGTTGATCGATAATATCAGATATAATCATATATACTATGTTTTGTTGTACTGAGTATTGTCAACGTAACACAAATACAAATAGTATTCGATGCAATTAGGTATATCATCATATTTGTTTGTGTCTATTACTATTGACACTAATATCCCTCACTAGCCTAACAAATCCCATACATTTAAAAGTATTTGGAAATGACAAAGATAAGGCTAATTGAAAGTGAAGAATTACTTTGAATTAAAGTCCTTTTGGTGTTTTTCTAGCACAGTGGTTCCCACATTCCAATTCCAATGGCATTGAAAGTTCACTTCATATATATATACATTTATGATGCATCATGCATGACAGTGATATATATATATATATATATATATATATATATATATATAAAAGACTTGATTAAGTGAGAATTAGTAGTAATGTGAGAACATGTGTTCTATCTCATTTAGTCATTTGTCTATCTAAGGACCAGAAATTAAGTAAAAATGGAGAAAGATATGGTGAAGTTTCTGTAATTATAATAGTACATCTCGAAATACTTGATAGTGCATTCATAGATAATTAATAGTGCATACACATGAGTGCGCTGTTATAGATCTGAATGTATACCAGTTATTTGCGAATGCACTATCAGACAATTTTAAATGCATCATGGTAAATTATTTTTTTCTTTATTTTCTGGCCTTGACCGTCTTAGATGGATGAATGAAATTAGTCCGCAGATTCTAACGGGGCTATATGTGTGTGGGTGTGTGAATAACAAAATGTATATTTTAATTTGCATTACATTTCAGAGCCTATAGTAATCAAAGTTTGTTGAAAGTGATCTGTTCTGCCCACTCCTTAATGTTGAATGTCATATTCTAACTAGTCCAACAACACATCTGACAAAAAACAGGCCAATCTTTCTCCCCACTTGAAAAAGCTAAGGTTGTACACATACATTTTTCCTATAAAACAATACAGTTTTGTTAGGTGATCAACAACCATCAAACATTAATTATATCATCTAAGCAGCCCCTTCACTATCCAAGAATTTAATTAAGATATGACTATTCAAAACCTTCAAGAGGACAATCAATAGGACAAATAATGAATGGTTGAATTGAAGCATTAATATTTGGGGTTTAATGACATCTATGTGCCTCTCTCATGGTTGGGATTCAACCTATGCTCTGTCTAGACGGGGCATGAGGGCCATTGGGGTTGGGGATTCAATCTTTTGGGAAGAAAGTATCAACATTTTGTAAGATATAACTAATCTATCTGTCGAGTCTCAGTTAAATTACATTCAAGGTAATTCTCCTGAAAGTATTATTACATATACCAGTATACGTGAGTTCAAACTTTCGAGAATGGATATTAGACAAATGAAGTACAAATCTTTAGAGTTCTTTGGAGTACTTTTGTCAACAAATGATGTATCCTTTTAGTGGTAGCTAGATGATTGCTAATAGAAAGTCATGCTCATTGGTTGATTAACAACACCCCTCTAGCCATTGATTTTGGTGGGTAATGGAAGCATGATATGATGCTAATAGTGACAATTAATTGTCCCTTACTTGGAGGAGCGTATGAGTTAGGTTATGATGTTGCCTTTTGTCAACTAATTATTTTTTAATGAGTTTTTAAAAACACATAGAAAATAGTTTCTTTTTATCGAATATTCGAACACAATCAGCTAACAACTAATTTACCAAACATCTTTCTACAATCAACTAATGTTATCAACTAATACCCTTTAACCCAATCAGCTAGCAACTATTAGCTAACAACCATTTACCAAACAGTGCCATAATCTTTGTAAATGAATAATAATAATGACAAACTATTTTTTTTTTTATATATATATATAAGGGAATATATAAATTGGTCATGAGAAGTTACTTTTTACATGGAGGGATAACATTTTTATTTTGTTAGTGGCACTATTGGTGAGAAAGACCTCATAAATCATAATCATTCATCACTTCATAATTATCACACCATTAAATGTTAACCACAAGTGACACGTGCAGATTTGATAGGTTTTACATGGCTTAATTATATATTGTAAAGCAAAGCTAATTAAGAAGCCCCACTCTTATAGCAATTCAATTATGTGTTTGGAGACCAATGTTAGGTTGTTAATTACTTAATTGACTTGCTTTCTCAAGTCAATTAGCCCTGCCCTAGAGGCTGAACGAGTGACGCATAATTCTCGTATTTGGAGATCACGAGTTTGGTTCTTACCAAGACCTTTTTGATCGATCCTGTTATACAAAATCTTCCTAGTACAGTTATCTCTCCTTTGTAGTTTACGAGCTATTATGATCGATGAGCTATTACACAAGAATAAACCGTACACTCTCGAACAGTTGCAGAGAATTTTCCTCGTCACAGAAAAAAAAGTTAATTAGACTTACGAATAGTGGCGAAGAATTTCCCTTGTCACCAAAAAAAAAATTTTGAGCAAAAAAAAATGAAGTTAATTAGCCTCATTCACTTTATTGTAATTACAATTCAAAAATGGTAAGTATGTTTTTGGAAACCAATAATATTAGTTGAATATAATACTCAGAGAGTCAGATGACACTCAAACACTGAGCCCCAGTGTATGCATGCTCTCATCTCTTTTTATCTATTCAATTAAAAGAGAATCCTAAGTACCTAAAGCTCACCTAAAGCCAAAATATATTACTTTTGTCCTCCCTGTGAAAATAAAGTTTGGAATTGAAGAGTTTAGCAGCTTGGTGCAGTCTGCACCTCCCCTTTTTCCATGAGAATTTTTTCAGAAAGTGTTATATTTCACCTCAATCTTTAGTGTCTTTCTAGGGTTTGAGTGTCGGTGGAGGAGGTAAATCAATAACGATTATATTTATGAGTTTCTTTCCTTCTAAACTTCATCCCTATGACCAGTTGAGCTGTCCATGCGGGAACGATGTATGTGTTTCTTTCCTCCCAAATTTCTTTCTTGACCAGTTGAGTTACCCATACATACGGGCACGATTTATGAGTTTCTTAAAGCACTCTACGGTTGTTAGAGAAACAGAGTCATCATTTACTTTCTTTCATTGGCTAACTAGTTGAATTATGCTAGAGGCACGATAATTTTTTCAAAACAATATTGCACCCGTCAATCTAGAAGGCTATCCTAGCACCTGGAGCTGAGTCTTTGTGGAGAAGGTAAATTACGAAATGTTTTTCAACAATTTACAGGTTCCTTAAAGAAGCATCCCGCAACCTATTACCTCTCTTTGGATTGATCAACCAGTTAAAACTATGATAAGAGCAAGATTTTTTTTCCTCGAATTCTCGATGAATGAAGTAAATAGCTGGTTATACCTCAATTGTTTACGAATTCCCCACAAAGCCCTTTTTGGTTGCCATCAAAGCAGAGTTATTAACTCTTTTCAAATCATATCGGTGCATGAACCAGTTAAACTATGTTCGGGGATACAAAATAGATAGATTGATAGAGGATTGGGGGGGGGGGGGGGGGGAGGGAATATCAGGTGCTTTTTGCCATTCTTGTTTCTCTTTTTATTTTATTTTTATTTTTTTGGCCTGGGTGTTGTAACAACATGCTCGTGGGGTTTCTGCAAAAGTGAGAGCATAAATAACATAGGACCTCATGGAGAATAAAGCTGAGGTTTCAGAGGTTGCAATGATTTTTGATGAGCAGTTAGTTGTGTTTGTGTTTGGATATGAGATTTTATGCTGAATGAAAGACAGCAAAATTCTCCATATCTGTCCCCATTTCACCACTTCGCATTTCCCCCAAAAAGAAGCTTGTAAAAGAATACTCATTGCTTTTGCATACAAAACTTTTTATGTATTTCTATATGCATGCATGTATATATGTATCTATACATATACATATATATATATATATATATATATATATATAGATATATATATATATATATATATATATACTTTTTTAAGCAAAGTATAAGATTTATTACGAACGAATAGATCTCAGAGCAGCAAAGTCCCCTAAGTCATACAATAGGGCCAATTTAACACTTTCTGAGCTTATTTATGATTTCGTGCCGAACCGGTAAAGGAACAGATCAGATAGGTGGTCTTTCCGGAAATGTTAAACAAAAGTTTTCCCCTTGCATCTCGGTCACTTTTACTTTTTCGTTATTTCGTAATCCTGGCTAACCAAGACGGGGAATTAGTAAGACAGGCTCTGTGGCTCTGGCCCCTTGTCCGGCTGGTAACAAGCTAAACAAAGAAAACACAGAAGTTGATGTGTAAACCAAACCCTCTGAAGCTAAGCATCCACGGCACGATTAGCTTCACGATAAACATGAACAATTTTTCCCTTTTGATTTTCGGTTCTAATGTTCATGCCTGTGGCAATAAAACTCTTTTTAATTTATTGGCTACATACTATGAATTAGCATACTCTACCATCTTGCGTTAACAAAAATTTATTTACTAATCAAATACGAAAAGAATGAATCATATGTTGTATTGGAGAATAATGGAGACAAGAATTTAAAAACAAAAGACAAAGAAAAAACATAAGATTTATATGGTTCGACAATGTGCGCCTCTATCTCAATGGCTGCGCAAAGTAGTTGTTTTATTAATTCTGATGATAAAACATTTATTACAATTAAACATCATATTTATATGTAACATTAACAATATATTTACAAAATCACCCATATACATTATTGCAGGGGCTCCGCGCTCTGCAACGCTCCAGCATTTGTTATCTCTCTAACATACAAAACATACAAAGCTAATATATATAGATAATAGATCAAGTCTAATATATATAGATAATAGATCAAGTGATAATATAATGATTGTTAATCCAACGGGGTAGCTCAAGTGGCAAGTGAGCTCTCTTTGTGGGGAGGAATTTTGGGAGAACTTAGGTTCAATTCCCAGAAGTGACGATTCCCCTAAACAAATTTATGAGCTGAGGTGACAATTTTATAAAATTTCAAAACTAAAAGTGTACATTTTACTATATAATATAAAAGTATAAAGAGGGTATTTTCACACAATAAAGAACCCCTTTTTGCCCTAGATCTCGCACATGATATATATTCATCAAACAAATTAAAATTCGTATAAAGACGTATATATATCTCCTACTTGAGATCATGCAATAGATTTATGCAACTTTAACTTGCAAAGTGGAAAACTGAACCAAGCAAGCATGCATTGCATGTGATTCTTTCTTGTTTGGAGAATATGTATACAAAAGAGATACCTTTTTACTCTCTTTAAATCACAAGAGGAGACCAGTGCTCTTGGCTTTCCAACTCACATTTCTACCTCATATATCATCTTTAGATTCCACCATAACAGAAGTAATGATACTATAGCTGTCAAAACGAGCTTAATCAGCCGGGCTAGTTTACTCATCAGCCTTATATAACTATTCTTTAGTTTTCAATTTTTACTAAACCTAATTCCTAATTTCCTATCGAATAATGGTAGCAATGAAACTAGAATTTTATATTAGTTTATTAGAATATTACCATAGTTTAGACAATATATAGAGACTTAGAGTATATCCAACAAAATTTTGAGTAGGTTGGTCCGCGGGACTTAGCTTGAAGGTGACAAGGCGGGCCAAATTACTCAAGGCAAGCCAAATTACTCTAGGCCGGCTAAGTAGCAGGTCTCAAAGGCCTGGCTTACATTGACAGCTCTAAATGATATGATCTTGCATTAAATCCGTAAAAAATTATCAAATGGTATTCACATTTAAGGATTTTTTCCATCTAACTATTGCACTATTCTTTGTTGGATGGAGGTCTAAAGGGCCAAGTCCAGCACAGAAGCTTGATGGACTAAGTCTAGCATCCTCCTACTGATGTGGATTCGAAAGTGACGCTAACTGCTATGCAGATCACAAGTTTAAATTTCCCAGTCTTTCGAAATGAACTCAATTTCCTATACCTATTAAGTAATTATTTACAGTTACCCTTCACATAAAATATATCTAATGGTAGATGCCGATACATTTTATTTTATAGTGATTGTATATAAGAAAACATGCATCCTTGGATTCCAAACATGTTTGCATCAAAAGAAAGTGGGAGAAGATATAAGACATATAAAGAGGGAGAAAGAGAGTGTGTGTCTCAAAGGGGTGAGTGCACACTCATACTTAATTACTATAAATGAATTCTTCTTTCCCTATTGTGCTTTCTTTCTCCAAAGGGCACTTTGATAAAGAGTAAAGAGTGGAGACAAAAGAAGTCATCCCTTCAATCATAAAAAAAATGCCACACTAAATGGATACCTACCTACTTCAATTCCCACCACTCTTTCAATTCATCATCTTATATACACATGTGTATGTATGTATTATTTTTTGTCATGATTATAATATCACATGACAAGAAAACACGTAAACATCATCAATCGATTTAATGACAAAATTGCAACAAAATTTAAAGAAAAATTGATTTTCGTAATAAATAGATCTTTATAGACATATTAACGACCATTTAATGATGAAAATAACAAGGGGATTTAACTATTTTGTCGTTAAAGTTAAGGATGAAGTTAGCGCCAAAATTTGGCAGACAATTTTAATGACAGAGTAATAATGGGACTTTTTTTAAATGAAATTTTAGTGTCGAATTTCTTAATTATATTAATCATTCTATATGTGTGTGTCAGACCAATTCTAACCGTCAATATGAGAAAAATCAAAGAGCTGTAAAATAAGAAAAAATGTGGTGACATTTTGATAAATATTTCAAACTTAAGGTGTATTGTGCAACAACTAAAAGTGCAATCATTGATATGTAATGGTGCAATTCACTGTTACATATTAGCGATTGCAATTGTAATATTTTACATAGTGCACTTTAAAATCTCAGTTTTGATTTTTGAGTGCACATTTACATATCAACGATTGCATTTATATATTATTGTTATGTGATGCACATTCATAATTTTCACGAGAAGCATGATCCTCACCAAAATCTACTCCTATACATATATGGAACAAAAAATGTATTGTCATAAGGAATACATTTTTTTAATATTTTATTTCATATTCATGAGTAATCAAATTACTTATTATTTATGAATTAACTTATTTCACCATAAATTAATTATGTAAAAATATGTCAATTCTATATATTTGCATTGTCACAGCAGAAAGTAGGATATATATAACTCTAGACTCTACTCATAATGCTCAAAGACAAAATTAAACAAGAGACAAAAATAAAAGATCCATGAAATCATTTAATTGGATTCATCGATATAGAAGTTGACAGCTATAATAATGTGATTATATTGTTATGCCATCATATCTTTAGCTAATTTGTGGATCAAACTTTGGGTAAAACTATTGTTAATTTGTCATTTTTTTCGTCATTGATTGTTATTGAGTTGGACTAAATTAACACAGACCACCTTTTAGTCAAATATATAGCTTTCACTTATTATCACATAATCTTAATTTTAGGAACAATAATAATGTTTGTCCAAAAATATCCTCAAAAAAAAAAAATAATCTATACTTTTGCCTTGAGAGGGGTGGCGAGTGGTGAAACATGATTTTTGTACCAGAAAATCACGAGTTTGATTCCTGCCAATACTCTCTCGGTTGAGTCTGTCGCATAAGGTTTTTCATATGCGGTTTACTTCTCATGTGTAGTTTGTGTGCTATTACGCATGAGCGGAGTTTACCCCGTGCTCACCCTTGAATAATTAATGGCTATGAGATTTCTCTCGTCATCCAAAAAAAGTATACTTTTAAAGAAGAAAATTCCTATTTAAGCAAAACGTTTTAACATATTTTTATATGATGATGTTTTTTTTTTTCTTCTAGGGTAAATAGATGAAAAAATAATTTACATAAATCTAGGCTACACAATTCTTGTAGCATTCGCCACCAATGAAATCCCTCGAGCTGAGGTTCATCAAAGACTTGCAAGAATCAATTAATAATATTATTCGTTTGATTAATAAGTAGATCCATTTTTATTTAATATGCATAGTGTGATCAGTTAATTAACGGTAACCAATGAATAAACAGAATTTTATCTTCACGTTAGGAACTGAGCATTACAGGTAATATAAATCTTATGGGAAAAATAGCATTGTTTATATAAATATATGCATAATTAAGCCAAAAAGTGAGCCCAAAACTTAAAAAAGATACTCTCTATATTATTACTGTTAAATTAATGACATTTTACATCCTTTATTCACTCCATATCTAAAAACTATATATATATATATATATATATATATATATATATATATGATGTCAAAGGCTAAAGTTGAAAATGATGAGTTAAAAAAGGGTTGCCAAAAGCATTATTATTATCTTCTCCTGCAGTACTTACACCGTCATCATTAATTAAGGAAAACAGTACTTACGTTGTTTGATTAGCACTAATCAAGAAAAAGCATATAATTAAGGACAAAGAAGAAGGATTTCATTGGAGAATGTCAAAGATTTGACTCAATTAAAAAAACAGCATTTTTAAGTGCGACATACATGATATCTTGGAATATATGCTAATTAGTGCTTTTTTCATGTTTACTTTTTTGGGTATATAATTGATTTTTAAAGAATAAAGAGTAAGAGCAATTTATAGCGAGCGTTGAATTTAACGCGTCTTGATTCAAGAAAGATTTTATTCGGGAATTAAAAGAAACTGTTAAAAATTTTGTCATTAGAAATCGAGTTTCTTGACGAACTTGTTGACCATTTTGAGGATTTGAAAAAATGTTTGTCACTATTTCTGAGCACTAAAAACGGTTATTGGAAAATTTTGGACGAAAACATAGCACTAATCAACAAATGGACTTCTCAGTGGATATGCTTGAGTAATAGTTATACCATTGACTCCAGTCTACCTTGCAAGCTAGACCTGTCACAATTTACCTACTGAATGTTCACAATTCAAATTGTAAACATTCAGTATATATGTAAATTGTGAACAATTAGTTGTGAAAATTTAGTATATAAATTGTGAACATTCAGTATGTAAATTGTGTATACTCAATAAGTGCTAATAATAGAACCCTTTTAATCGAGTTCGTTGCATATGGTCTTCCTAGTACAATTTACATATTTTCTGTGATTTACTGACTATTACACAAGAGTGAAATTTACTTAACGTATACTCTTAAATAGTGATCATGAGTTTCTCCCGATACTCAACAGAAAATAAAATGCTAATAAACAAGAACAGGAACTTATCCAATCACATAATGGCAGACAGGACATACACATTAATAGTGATAAACTAATGATCTTGTGATTTTATTTATATTCTTTTGGGTATTTTTATATTTATTATTGTCTCAAAGGACACATCTTTTCTCACAACTTTTAAAGATGATCTAATAAGAGCATCTTTGCAGCTTGTTTCATTGGAATTTTTTATGTTCATCATACATAACTTTTTCCTCTTAATTGAAATGTCTGATTTATTAATTGATTGCCACATGAGAGCATAAAAAGGGAACTTTAATGCAATGTACCACTAAACTTACTAATATGTAATATCTTGGAAGAATAAAGAATAATCTTAATTTTCACTATTACCCATTCTATTTGTATAGTAAAAAGTTACAAATCAATTTAAGTATCATTCTAATTTCTAACTTTTGTAAAAATGTTTGTGTAGATGTGCATGTGTTATGGACTTGTATGCCATGTTAATTAATTTTGTAGTCGTACAACAAAATTGACGAATTTCAAAGTAAAAATTAGCAAAAGTCCAACAAATGTGAAATTTCTCATAGTTTAAGCATATATATGTGTGTGCATTGGTATTATATTGCAAAAATAGTAAAGAACTAAAGATGATTAGACTATTAATTAATATTTTTTTAAATGAAATATTGGGCTCCAATCCAACCCAAATAGTCCCCATCTAGCATATATTAACAGGAAGGCCCAAAACCATGGAGCCATTATATCGACACGGAAAATGTTATGTGTACTCTCATTTTCAACTCTCAACTTTTACTTTCACATGCAAAATCGTGATATAGACATTTATATTAGGACTCACATGAAAAAAAAAAAAAAAAAAAAAAAGCTTATCAGAACTTGCTATATCAGGAGTAAGATTTGAGAGTACACGTAATAGAACTCTATCCACAGTTCCACACATGCTTTTCTGGCAAGTGTAAACGAGAATTATTGCTTTTACACATGAACCATCACCGCAATACAGGATCTAAAGTGTCATGTCAATACAATTAATCTGAAGTTCTATATGTAAATTGTGTATTTTAGATCCAGGTCCACAAAATAAGTTGTCCGATATTATATAATTTCTATTTAAGTATAAAAATTGATTTTTGAAACATTGGACAGTCCAAATTCTCACCAGAAATTATGATGGGCCTACTACGGATATGTCTCTTAGGCCCATAAATGAAATTTCAAAATAAATTTTTCTAGAAGCCCAAAATAATTGGGCCACTTATTTCTCTAGTTTTTATTCATGACTCTTACCCGCCTGGCCTCGATAATGGCGATTCAGGCTGCTTCCATCTTCACCGCCGTGACGGTTGTGCTTCCCGCCAAAATCCCATGGCGGAGCTGTCCTATCCTGCGCACTTCAAGCCTTATCGTACGCACCCCTAAGTCCATCACAGCTGCAAGGCGCTTCATCTCAACTCCTCTCGGAGCTGCACCGCCTCGTAAATACGTGTATCCCGATCCAATCCCTGAATTCGCTGCTGCGGTGTGCCATTTCTCTCTCTCTCTCTCTCTCTGTGTTTTTGTATTCATATGGTTTATGTGTGTGCGGAACAGCAGTTACTGACTCGCATTTGTTCTGTATATTTGTTCTGAAGGAGACGGAGAAGTTCAAATCGGAGCTATCCAATAGACTGTGGAAGGAGAATGAGACTTTTAGCTCTCGAAACGAGCTTGATGCCGTTGTCAGTGTCTGTGCAGAGGTAAAGGTCCGCTGATCTAAAATTTTAACTTTCCTGTGGATTGTATTCGTTTCTGAAATGTTGACGAATGCGTATTAGTATGCTAGTTGTAGAACTGAAAGTTTTGACTCTTGATCTTATGCTTGCATGCTCATGAGTTGCTCGACAAAATGTCTAGTTAAAGGTTGAATACCTTGTGTGATGATCAATATGTATTTCATTGATTCAGCTATTCTCGAGTATCTCTAACATGCCAGTGTCAAATTCTTTCAATTTTATCAGCCATGAAAGTGTTTGGACAAAATTGACTAAAAATAAAAAAATTCTTATTTATAAACAAAATCTCATGTTCCTGAAAGCTTCAAAGAGTCAAATACGTTGGTGTAATTTCACTTACTCCAGCAAAATATAATCAGCTATAGCAGTGATATTTCTTTACAAAGTGAACTGTAATGTAGCAGCCTCTTCTATGAAAAAGAAATATGCATTTCGACATTTCCCTTGGAATTCTCTCATTCAGCCCCAATAGCATTACATAGGTCAGTTATGTAAAGCATTTCAGGTTTTCATTCGTTAGAATTCCTGTTACTTCGTACTAAATAAGAAAATATGCTTAATTAAGATTGGTTATCAAATTATGCTATGAATAAATGTGCATCTGTTAATGCTCGAAGAGGATATTACCTGCCTGTGATGAGTGATTAATATATAGGCACCAGACACTGATTTTCCTTTAATTACTAAGTAGTAATTAATCTCAGCAGGAAGTAAACTGTCGTTTATCCTCTCCTGCAGGCACATAACATTTCATTCTTTGAACCCTCTAAATCTTTTTTTTTTCTTTATGTAATTTGTTGTCATCACATAGCAAGATTTCTTACAAAATTTCCCCTTAAATGCTCTGTTAACTTTTAAAATTGTCAAAATGCGGAGAATGGAAACTGGAAAGCTGATTCTGCCCTCTTAACTCTTCCATGCTGTTCTGTGTTCTGTTAATTCTATAGCCGCTCTTATGGTTTATGGCTCTTGATTATTTTGAAGGAACAAGGCAATTCTCTATCTTATTTTGTACTCTCTTTATTTCCTTAAGTCATATTCTCGTCTTGGGTACTTGAAAATGAAGATCTGATGGATGACGTAGAACAAAAACATGAGGCCCTAAACAACCTTATGTTCATGTTCTATCATTTTAAGTAAGATTTATAGTTTTAAGATGAATTCCATAATCATGATCTTTTTTTTTTCTGGTAGGAAATGAATCGGCTATTATGAGCATGTTTGTTTTCCTTGGTGATATGACTCGATTCTGACACGAAAATAGTACAATGATTGACTTTAGGTAGAGAGCTATCTGACGTTCCTAAAGAAACAAAGCAGCACCAAAGATACAGCTTCATCAAGCTGTACTTGGCCTTTTGTGTGTGTGGTGGTGGTGTTGGTGTTAATATCTCTGAAAATAATTCAATGCTGATTGATTCACAATTTAAACATTAAACCATATTGATTGATTTCAGTAACTTGTTTTGTGAATCCAGATTTTTAGCAAATTCTTGCACGATGAATATGGAGGCCCCGGGACATTATTAGTTGAGCCTTTCACTGATATGTTTGTTGCCCTCAAAGGAAGGAAACTCCCCGGGGCATCCTTGGCTGCACGAGCATCCCTATTATGGGCACAAAAGTATGTTGATCAAGACTGGGAAATTTGGAACTCAAAACATCCAACATAGCAATGATCACTTCTTGATTGCATTTATGTATCAACTATCAACACTGATCTTCATTTCGTAAGTACATTTCTGATTTTCTGCCCAAACTAGAATCAGGAAAACTGTGGAACCAACTTGTTTCTTAACTGCTATGATTTCTTCTTTTCAAACTATACAGATGCATTATTACTCAAACATCACCCGGATCTCAAGCTGCACCTGTTCTTGATCAGCTTACAGATTCTGAAATGCTCTGCAATGATGGCCGCCATGATTTAGTCCTTGCAATTGGCTGCCCAGATCTCTGCCGATGTCTTGTATCCTGAAAATGATAGAAAATCATAGAATTAGTGAAAATTTCTTGTCTGGAAACTATAATCTGTTCTGATTTTAATCTTGTTGGCCTGCAAGTATTACCTGATTGTTCTTCTCAGGCTCTGAGTTTCCATCTTTCAAACCCTGCTGCTTCTCTGAACCCCCCTGCAGATTCTCACAAACCTTCTTCTTCATCTTCGCATTCTTTTTGGCTCTCAGAACCTTCATCACCTCTACATAAAAGCAGAAAAACAAAGCTTAGAGAAGGTGAAACTGAAGAAACAGCTTCTAATTATAAGATGTAAAGCGCATATACTACCAACCTTGATTGGTGACCAGCCGGTAAGCTCTGCCGAGAACTAAGGTATCAGTGGGGCGGAGAAGCTTGACGCGGGTAAACCGCACCGCCCTTTCGCCGGAACTCTCTTCGCCGGCGATCGGGAGCGGTATAATGAGAGAAACGTAGTGCCCTGGGTTCAGCTTCATCACCTCACTCGCCGTCACCGGCCAATACATCCTTTCCAGTCTCCCACTCGGATGCTGTATAACCAGCGCTGCAGCGTCCACCGCCTGGCAATTCCCCATTATTGTTTTTGCTTTACCTGTTGTTTGTGTGCACGTATGTATGTATGTATGTATATCTGAGCTGAAAAAGGAGGAGATGAAGAAGAAGAAAGATGAGAGAAGAAGCAATGAAGAAACGGAAATAAGACGATGAGATAGGAGTGCAGTACCCACCGTCCCCGCTGGCTGGTAAAATAGCTAGGTCTCGTTCAGTCACGCTCTCGATATGATTAATGTGTCCCACCCCACCATTTTATTTATTTATTTATTCTATTATTTTGAGTAACAGAAAAATCTGCCGTCATTACTCGAATTTATGCAACAGGCCTAATCGAGAATATTTTAACAAAAAACGAAGCCATAACTTTCAACTACAAGAATCATGCTATATTGTCCGCATGTGCAACTCAATTGATCACTAGGATGAAGTTTGTGAAGAAAGACTAGTGATTGAGTCTCACCAGTAGCTGTGTGGGAACAACCTCTCAAAGTGAGGGAGCTCATTGTGCGGAGTAAATAAAGATTTAGCTTCTGTGTTAAGCTAAGTTACTAATACTCTGTCGGTCGGAATGTAAGAGGCCATTAGAATTGGAGATTTAATCTTTGGAAATGAAGAAAGAATCATGTTATATTCACTTGTTTAGTTGTTTGCCTCATTTTGAGGCAATTATTTTTATTATTTGATAAGCTAAAATAGGCACACACAACAATATATTATTTAATAATCTGTATTATGATTTAAATATACTTGTACTAAGGGCATATTATATTATTTGGGATGGCTTGTGCGTATTAGCCAATAAGAAAGTATGTAAAGCTTGTTAATTGTATATAAATATAATTTGATATTTTATACACCTAATGTCACAATTATACAGGAGTGCTGACACTTGATGATGAAACTAACTTTTTTCTCACCATTTACTTTATAAACAATTTTTTTATTTTTAAATTTACTCACTAATATTAAACTAAGGAATTTTGTATCATGCCGATAATAAAATAATATTAGATATAATTATATATATAATAATTATTGTTGTATTAGATATTATTAATACTAATGTCAATAGCATCATATACAATACAATGCTATTGTTATAATCAATTGGTAGATTTTTTCATATCAAAAGATCACGAGTTCGATGTGGGTTTGAAGCCCCTCCAACAACAATTAGAGAGACCTACTCCAGAGATTGCATGGGAGAAACTAGGTTGCATTTGGTCTTTATTAGGAATCATTTGTCAACATTCTTTCGATTAAATTTGTCGCACAATCTTCTCAATTCGGTTACTTCTCGTGTAATTTACGAGATATCACACAAGAACATAGTTTATATAATATATACTCTATGAGTTTGTTTTCCATTAACATTCATGTTATTTTAGATTTTTAGTAATAAATGAACATCAAGTTCATTTTAAACGAAAGTACAACTCAATTGAAATGAAAATGAAGTTTATCCAAAATGAATATCCACTCCAATTGAATAGGAATGTAAGTGAACAAAATACATATATATATATATATATATATATATATAGAGAGAGAGAGAGAGAGAGAGGGAGAGAGAGAGAGAAATCTATTCAAATGAGCACACATATCTTATGGAGGATAATAAGAACAAATCCTAAGGTTATCCTCAACCCAAAAATTATACCCTCTCGCAAGATAATTTGACATGCCACATAGATTTCTTCTTCTTTTTTTCTTTGTTTTTTATTATCATATATGTTTAGCAAGCTTGCTAAACACATAAAAGGCTGTCATTCGGCAGCCTTTTATACTTTAATAGGCAGCTTTTGTTGCCTTTTGACAACAAAAGCTGCCATAAAATTTGTTTTTTAAAAAAAAAATAATTTTTAAAGTTTTTTTATTATTTTATTATTATTTATATATAATATAAAATAAAAGTGAGGCTCATTTTAAAAGGTAAGAGAAATTTGCGGAGATGTAAAATAAATAGTAGATGATTTGTAAATTTGATGATATAAAAATGAGAATTTATTTTAAAAAGTGAGAAAAAAATTACTAAGTTAAGGAGAGTGCATTCAAATAAGTGCAATCATTGTATCTAAAATTCCCAAGTACGTAATAATTTCACCGCAACAACAATTGCAGGCCAAAAATCTTCCTATTATGCCGGTGATATTGCCAGGTGGCAGCACGTCAAATCCTTTGGCCGGGCATGGTCGGCCGTGTCGACGGAGTCAAAATTTTGACTTTTAAGGCATGGATAATTTAATTTTAAACAATTATATTTTCATCATACTTATATACTCCGTATTATATATCAAATGACATGTCATAAAAAAAAAAGTCTCATAATCTTTAATGTTGATTAATTTTGTTTCTAATCCATTTAATCACGAGCCAATAAAAAATTAATCAAATAATATAAAATTTAAGGATTCAACATGATTTGCGAACAAAGTCATTTGTTTATTCTCGCGACCATCCTTTTGATTTATCACATAAGATCTTTCTAGTGCGATTTATTTTTCATATGTAGTTTGCAAGTTATTACACAATAACAGAGTTTACCTAGTACACGTCATCGAATAGTGGCTACGAGTTTTCTTCGTTATCCAAACAAAGAAAATTTTAAAGATATTTCTATAAAACAAATCAATACCAATATTAATATTACTAGGCAGTAGGTATTACCATGTATGTATACTTGATTGTATCGAATAGTATTGATATGAGTACTAAAAGTGCTCTTTTTTTTTTCTTTTTTTTTTTTAGTACTATCGACATTAATATATATCAATCAATCAATATGATGCTTTTTTTCTTAAAATTTAATGCAAATAATATTGTCCATTTAAAATTTTCAATAATATTTTTTGTCAATACCTAAATACATTATATTAATAATGCAGTCCAAAAGGAGGGGGGATAATGCTCCATGATCAATAATTCATCATAACACCACTAATAATAGTAATACTCGGAACCAAATCAAGAAGTGTAGTAGTAGATATTCCATCAATAATAATTTTGATGTATCCAAAATTCAATAATAATACATTCCAAACCCTTTAAGTTAATTGTACTCAAAATATTGAGATCCTATTGACAAGACAATTAAGTCTCATTTTAATGCGAGGTGAGGTGTTTTGAATGATTAACTACAATATACAACGGGAGGTGGTGGGTTCGAGCCTCAGTGCAGGCAATATTGACTCCTGTGCTATAATAGGTTGAGAAAGTAGTTATGAACAGATACTGCATTGTAATAGAGTCAGTAGTATTCAAAAAAAAAACTACAATATAATGCTAAACATTCTAGCTAATCACTTGGAATAGATATATAATGTCAATAAGAGTTTATCTCGTTAGTATTAGAGCATTCATACCAATGATTTTTTTAGGGTTTTTGGAATAATGAGAGGTGATGTGGAGGGAAGAGAAGAAGGAGAAAGAATAATGAGTTTGGTTCAATTGCAAAAAAATGAGTTTTTGGGACACTGATTGCGGGGCAGAGAGAAGAAGGAGAGTTATGCCCGTTGGGCGCACAACAAACGGCCACCGGGTGCATGCACTGCATGTGCCCGGTGGTGTGTTTATTTAACCTCTTTGTTTATTGATTGCGTCAGTTTTGCAGCACTTTTTTGTTTTCATCTTCCTCCCCCATTTTTTTTAATCTCTTTCTCCTCTCATATAATGTGATCACTATGATTAGTTAGCTTCTATGTGATTAACGGTTGTGTTTATTACAATCTTACTCTTTTTTTTTTTTTTTTAAATCTCAATCGCTAATAGAAATGTACATTTTAAGAGAATATTACCTTGTGATTCTAATAGACAAAAGATCACAATAATATAAACTAACTTAAGTTATTTATAAATTACTAGTTCAAACTGATAATGTGAATATCATTTATTCATTATATACTTTAATGTGACGTCAGATTGTACGAAATTATAGAATTTTTCAAAGGTGTATATTACTCGCATTTATTGATTGACATTCAATTTGTTTTTTTCCTTACAAATTTAATCAATCAAACGTGTGCTCTTTAGTTGAAATTTCGCTTTTCAAAGTAGGCACACACCATATATAATTCAATTCAATGCATTGGGACCTATATTATTTATTTAATTTTTTTAGTTATCAGATTTATTTTCAAAATATTTTTAAAAATCAAGGGCTCGATCATTGGCATTGAGTATAGAGCAACCTTAAATCTCCAGACCAGCTGTCCCACCTAAAGAGGTGCATATAATTCAACGAGAGATGGAATTAGTCACTATGTTCGACGATGAAAACTCTGGATATACCCAAAAAAATATTTTTAAAAATGGGTCCTTTATTATGTTGTATTGTAGTAAATTGTAATGTAAGACTTGTCAACTTGACCCCATTTTCCCCACCTAAAAATGATAAATTTTGATAAGAATATTGATATATAGAAGAACAACTCACCCTAATCATCTAAGTTTATAATTATCATCAATTGTTATAGCGGATAATAAGAATTTAGAGGCTTATTTTATGAGGTTGATAATATTGAGTATAATTATATATGTTTTTTTTTTTATGATATATCGTTAACATTGTTAATAGTACTCCATACAATCAAGTATATCATATATAGTTACACTTGATATTATTTTTAATTAATTGGTGACTAAACATGGTTCATGATTCAATAATTGGTAGTGGGTCTTGAAACACTTGCTCTAAGAGTAAGGCTATAAATATTTTTAAATTTTGGGAGGGGAGGGGGTGTTTTATGCTATTTTAAAATTTTTTTGTTCATTTTGAAAAAAAAAAATTAAAAATAAGTCAGAAGCGAGTATGACTTGTGCACCTAGCGGGTGCATCAATTGACGACCATCTTCAAATTTTAATTTTTTTTTTTCGCAATTGGTTTTTTTTTTTTCAAAAACTCAAACAAAACAAAATAAAATAAAATAAAATAAAACCAATGACTTTGCTCTAATTCATTATTGAGTTTCCTTGTGGAGTTAGCTTTGACACTCAAAAGTCAAAAGACTAAGTTAGCTTCATACTGAGCAAACTACTCAATAGTCAATGCAATATTTTGCTTCGCATGGTTTTTTTTTTTTTTACCAACAAATAAAATTCTAAATGGATATATATAAAATATAAGATTACTTAATATGGACTAGACACCACCAGTTCTGCCAGCTTTATTTTTATTCTTTTAAGTTTATTTATCGTGTTGTAAAAGGAAAGATTCATCTTATATTTGATTATCATATAAAATTCCATCTAAGTCAATTAATTAATTATTCTCACACGCACACACATATGGTACATGACTCTCTCATGTAAACTAGGCTCCCCTTGAAAAAGTGTGAACTAATCTCATCCATCCATCTAAAATTATAATAAAGGGTTAAAAATTAAGGAAAAATTATGTTAGCATTTGTGTAATTAATTTATTTTTTTTTGGGTTTGTTCAATGATATATCTCCCGCCGATAGCTAGAAGACTAATCCTTCGTCCCAACGGTCAGCACACTTAAGTGGTAGGGAATTGGCCAAATGTTTTACTCCATTCACATGGGTGGGGATCGAACTCCAACCTCATACTTAAGGAACGAACATCTGTGTAATTTATGATTGTGCATTTAACCTGAAATTTACCTGCAATAAAAAATCAAAATGGGTTAATTTCACCCTTCCCTTTTTCTAAATTCAAATATCTAATTGAAGTTTATTTTTTAAACAAAAAAGTTTGAGAGGCTAATCATACTTTGGTTTTTGTTGGGCAGAGGCCGGTAAAGGTCACGTCTAGCACCTAGTGGCTGGGAGATTATTGGGCGGAGGCCGGTAATAAAGCTTAAAGGACCAAGTCTAACACTCAGCGTCTTGAAAATGTTTGATGGGGTAAAGAAATAAAGTTGTGTCTTCACTGCTAGCTATATCTTTTGGGTAAGTGGTTGTAAAAGTATTACATTTTTATCAAAAATTTTACACTTTCCCTTATAACTTATAAGTAACAAACACTTTATTAATAATTAATATTACATTTCTCAGCATACGTAGTACATTTTCATATTAATTCGACCCAACCCGTCTCGTTTCAAGGATAAGAATTTGTGAGACCGTCTCACACCGCACAAGTGTGACTCAAAAGTTAAATAAATTTCCTGAATTAGTTTGGCGTAGAAGATAAATACCAAGATGCAATCATTTGATTAAGATATCTAAATCTTGATATATATCAAGAATATTCAAAAAAAAAATTAAACTTTTGTAATATATATTACAAATAGTGCAAAGGTTAAACACTTATCATTATAATGCTACCAAATAGAGTTTGGCTCACGGGTTAAGTTGGGACTTAGATTTAGACTTCGGTATTAAATTTAGACCTTTTTTGTGACGAGAGAAACTCGCAACCCTAGATATGGGATTAAACTAACCTAAATATTTTTTTGAATGATGAGGCAAACTCTCAAGCCACTAGCCCACTACCCAATGATGGAAGCTAGGTAAACTCTAATCATGCGTAATAGTTCACAAACCACACATGAGAGGTAAATCGTATTAAGAAGATCTTGTGTGATGGGCTCAACCGAGAGGGTATTGGCAAAAACCGAACACAGCCTTTAATTTTAATGTGAAAACCATGCTCCATCCACATACTCGACTATTTATTGTGTGGCTTTACCTATATCTTTCATTATATAAGAAAATGAAATTCAAAAGAAAAATAAGAAGAAAAAGGGCAAAAAATTGATTCCCCACGCTGGCTAATTATTGGGTTTTGAGCAGAAGATATGGGCATAATTAATTGACACAAAGCATAAATCATGAAGATATTTGACTCTTAAGTAAATGTGAATCATCTCCATAAACTATTGTTGCTTGGAAATCCAATGTTGGGGGAAGATCAGATCTTCAACCATCATTATTCACATGTAAATTAAAAGAAAAAAAAAGTCTCAATAATATATATATATATATATATATATATATATATATTTCAATCTCTCCGAAGAGTAATTGTCAGCCAATGTATGGCATGTGGGATGTCGGAGGATTTTGGTTTGAAATATTAAACCAAAGAATAGACCATAAACTATCTACTAGCTACTAGCTACCTACCTCTTCAATTCAATCTTTCAAACTTCAAACATGTACTTATTAATCCATGGGTATATATTAATGGCTGAAAACCCTATTTTTCTACCCATTTGAGACAATTTTCTTGAGTTTCGTTTTCAAATTTTATATATATATATATATATATATATATATATATATATATATATATACCAGAGAAGTTTTAAGTATAAATTTTTTTCTTTTTTGTATGTGTGCACACTGGTCAGAGTACAATGATTGATCTATGTAAACACAAATATTAATTCATGATGAATAACAAATAACGATATTTTTCTACTCATTTGGGACAGCTTATTTAATTTCCTTTTCAAATCTTACAACATATAGAAAGGTTTTAAGTGTTAAACTTTTCTTATTATGTGTGTGCGTACTGATCAAGGTTCTTTATCAATATATGTATGTAACTATGTAAGCATAAATATTCAAGTTATGAATAATTAACCACAATATTTTTCTACTCATCATATGGGACAATTCTTTTGAAAAAGAGTTTCGTTTTCAAATCTTACCTCATATATAGTGGTTTTAACTTTTAAGTGTAAGATTTTTCTTTTTAGATGTGCATATACTGATCAAGATGATTAACCAATGTATGTAAGCACAAATTTAATATTCAATTGAAGATCAGAATAACAAACAACAAATAGAATTTGTAGTTAAGATAACTAAACATGGAAAGATTAAATTATAATAGTAATATGCATGCATGATTGCATCACAAAACTAAAATTTTTTATCTACCGTGATTTTCATCTTAACCTATATGGTAGGAAAAACATATATAAGTAAAATGTGAAAAAAAATAGTAAATTTATTGTTGTGTCAGGAAAGTCATTGTCTTGAAAGTGAAATTTCAACTAGCTAGACCAAGGTGCAGTCTGAATGTCTAAGTACAACAACAAATTAACGAATGACTATATAGGATAGTATAAGAGTTACAATCAACAATTTGTCACTCATGACTTATTCAACGTGTTATTGTGACTAATAGCATATATTAGACTGGCGTCTGAAAATCTTTTGGTGTAATCGACGAAGTAGAGTATGCGCGTGTGAGAGAGAGATATGCCAATTGACCAGTCAAAAGACTTTCGGGTACAATAATAGTTGAGTAAGATGTGTGTAGTAACATGAGTACTATACATAAGATTAGTCTTATGCTAAGGCGACTTATCGCAATAATGCCTCCACGTCTCTCTTTTTGACTGGTCTATTAGGTCGATTACTTAGCCAAGTTGCAACTGACCTACTAGGAGTGGGTGCAAGATGAATAATTGTGGTGGGAATTCATCAAAAAATTCTCTTTAGCATTGTTCATGTGTGGGGGCAGAAGTTCTTAGGTGTACGTACTATGTGTTGTTATATCTCTCTTTTTTTCTTTTTTTTTTTTTTCTCTCGAAAGAAATTCGCAGTCATTCTCCATTGGTATACACTAGATTGAGTAACTACTGTGCTTGTGTAATTGTCTGCAAGAATATATGCAATGGACTTGATGATTGAAAATGTGTTGACAAGAATTGAACTTCTGACTTTTAAATACATAAGTCATGTTCTGTCCACTCGATCGCCCCTTTCAGGACAATAACTTTAAATTGTGAACCTAACAAACAGGGTGCATTGAGCCCTTGTGGGGCTGCTATTTTGGTTAGTTGAAGATAATGAATTTAATGTTGCTTTCTGCACATTCTTCCTTTCTCTTCCTCAATTATACACCACAAAGGTACTCATAATTCAATGCATCTTCAATTTTAAGAATATATGTGGGTTTACATAATGCATGAGCAAGCACCCAAGAATAGGAAGAAATCATATCGCTCTATTTTGTTCTCTATAAATTAAATTTGTACCAATTGAACATTCTACGATTGTCTTATTAGATAATTGCGTGCAGTTCGCAAATTAATCATAGGTCCTCGAAGTCTATATAATTGCCATCAATACCTATCAACCATTTGACATTAGTGTCCTCCGATCCACCACAAGTCCACAAGCACTTGAAGCCTTTTGCTCAAACAAGAGCGAGGCCCTTAGCTCAAAAGGGTTTAACCCACTCGTTTAATAGGCAGTATTTGAGAAAAGAGATCAAGGTTTGAAACTTAGCAGCACGATAGTGTGGAAATTATGTCCAAAGTGATCAGATCCTTTTTGCAAACCGACATTTGGCCCGATCTGTTGAGCCACTGAATTACCGTGATTTATATCCTCTCACATGCTCTGTCGAGTCAGAGTGTGGGAGCCATTGAAATTGAGGATTCAATTTTTTAGGAAAAGAGTGAGACACTTGACAATGTATGTAACTTAAATTTCAACTTCAACCAATCAACAACCAATATTATTATGCCTAATTAAAAGTAATGGACCTCATAAATCATCTGACAAATTTAGTATATTAGTGGTTGAGGAGAGTTATATTCAAAGTTTCGAAACTCACAATAGCATTATGCACCTGATAAAGTTGGATGTACCGAGTATTGAATTGCTAATTAAGAATCATGTATTATTATTATATCAACTATTTTTTGAAAAAAAAAATAGATGGATAAAAAACAAGTAAATATGATGATGAAACCCATACATAATTGTGTTGTCCAATACACCGTACCTTTCTCGACGCACATTATTTAATGTGTAATATATAATTGATTAAAACTATTACAAAATTTATTATGTGAAAGTTTGAAAAGTCGAGTTCAACATTCTACCATCGGAATGTGGTGCTAATTGCTGTCCAACGAAATCTTTGTTGTTGGCAGATGAATCTTTTCTTCTTTTTTTTTTTTCTTTTATTTCAAGCTTGAAAATAATTTTTTTTTTTTGAGTTGATACCCTCAATGAAAGCACCAATTGATACAACCCTGAGGTTGTATGGGAATGCTCTTTATATATATATATATAACTCATTCGAAAGATGATGTTCATCAACCTCAGCATGCATGCATAATGATGCAAACATATAATCAATTGTATTTAATTTTTAACAACAATAAAAACAAATAAAAAGAACAAAACATCATCGGATGATGCACGCATGCATAATGCATGAATGCTATTGTTGTCAACTTTTCTTTTTACTTTTAAATTTAATGATTGAGATTAGATCCTTAATTTCACACCATGCAACGACGCACGTAAAGACCAAAAATGGACATGTTTGCTCGGCAAGCCAATGGGAGGCCTACACGTCGGCTCAATGGGCCCACCACTGCCTACGTGGCAACTTTATTTACGGACACCAAATCACCCACGGGTCATACTCAATTCATAGTGGAATGATTGTATGGCCACATTGGTAACATTTTTGCCACTCTGTCAATCCATTTCAAATGCTTTCTTTCTAATCCGGTTTCACTTTATTAAAACCCGTTTTTTGTTCCCTTCCTATATTTCATGTTTGGTTTTTTGGACTTTTTTAAAGCTTTAAGCCTTTAATTTATATATAAAAGGTTCCGGATGAAGTGAGAATCTATCATTAAGTGAAGACCTTGTGTACTAATTCAGATCATCCATTTGGAGTGATCTAACGACTATAAATACAACTGCACAACAAAGTGGGAGGGATGCACAACAATCACACTATGAATGCAGAACAAACTGAGACCGAATGCACAACAAACTGGGAAAGAATGCACAACAAACTGATTACCGACCCGATGCACAATAAAAATATAAATAAATAATACTATAGCTATAAATTTTATTTGCTAATATTAAATTAAATATTATCAAAATAAAACCGATGCGAACTCGCAGCCATTACCTGCCGGTGTACGTGCATTGGTAAACTCTGCTCTTACCTAATAGTTTATAAACCACATAGAAGAGGTGAATTCACTTGGAATGCGACAGAATGTGTGATTGTTTTACACTGATGGAAAAATCTTGTTGAGATTGAAGGGCAGGGAATAGAACTCTTCACTCCTTGCATCAGTTTTGAATGACCTGAATTTATCCCACCAGCTCATGCCTCTGTCCTTCCTACTAGCACTGTCTTTTTTATGCATTGTGATGTCCAGAAATAGAGCCAGCAGCCCAGCAACAAATGCCTCAGATGAGAATGGGACATTGATCATATCATTGAACTAGACACACAAAAAAGGATTGATTAAGGATGCGGTCTTATATGTTTTCGACCACTTTTCGGTCAGAAATATTGATTGGTGGTTAGGGTTTTCAATCACTTTTTTTTACTATCGATAACGGTGTTGATGATACATATTTTGGGGGGAGGTGCTTGGCAAATTAAACTATCCAGGTCCAAAAATAACATTTAGATTATGTATATGTAGTTGACATTCTGTACGTCCCGTTGACAGTTTCTGTACATGTAGCTATCATATTATGTGTGTCAGCAATTATCAAGTTATTTGTTTACATGTACAGAAACTATTAACTGTAGATGCAGAATGTATTAACGAAAGGTATAAAATTTTTGTATCATGATTTATAATGCAATATAACCCTGGTCTTTGGTATAACAATTGGAGGTGCTTACCCATTTTGCTTTGGTGTGGACTGGGCCATATCCATTCACAGCCAAGTGTTCATTAAAGTATTGTGGTATGGATAAGCCTAAGAAAACTGAGAACCCAATAATGAATTTTGTTCTGAAACTGTTCAAGTTGCAGAATTGGAGGAAGCTGAGGCCTGCACAACCTGCAAAGAAAAATGTTGAAATAGCCCGTAAATGATACAGGAAGGGTAAATCACACTAGAAAGACCATATGCAATGAGAAGAATGTGTTGTGAAATAATTGAACCCATGACCTTTAGGTGCAAGAATTATGCTTCGTCTCACTAAAAAAAATAAGAAAATCGAGAAATGAAAATTAGAGAATTAAAGTAAACGCAGTTTATGGGGGGCTTACCAACATAAGCAAAGAATAAGCAGTACAAAGCTGCAATGATGGGTGGTGGAATTGAAGCAAAAACTGCTCCAAATTTCCCTGAACCAAAACAGATGAGGATAATGGATCCATTTGGTTAGAAAAAACTAAGTGTACAAATTAAACGATGCGTTCTGTCCCTACTAAAAGTTTAAACTAATATTGCGATTAAAGAAAACCTTAGTAACTTACCAAGTATTGAAAAGAATATCATGAAACCAGCGGATATTTGCACCACTCTCCGGCTTCCCACTCGAGTCAAGGCCAGCAAACCAGCGTTTTCTCTGAAGAAAAACGAAGAGTTAGCATAATTAAATGATATGTTCTGTCTCAACTAAAAATTTAAGTCGATATCGAAGTTGTAGCCCTAAGAGCAGTTTGTTCCATAGGATGGAACAAAGATCTTACACAGAAACAGATGAACCATTTCCAGTTCCAAACAGTCCAGAGAGCAGAATAGCCACACCCTGACACAAACAGAGAACCATAAAATTAACTAATGTTCATGTCTGAGACATCATGTGGAGAAAAAAAAAAACAGCAATGTCTGTGTTCATTTACCTGCCATCCAACACCTCTGCTAAGAACAGAAGGCGGGATTGGAGTCGCACTAGCATATCTAGACACCGCGTAGAATGCACCAGTGGACTGTTGAGAGCAGCAATGTGTAACATAATGTCAATAAAAAAAAAACATGGATTCTTTTTTGGGTGATGAGAGAAACTCACAGTCACTAACCGAGGGTGGCACTAAGTAAACCCTGTCTTGTGACCTTAACCGGCAAAGGATCATATAAACCAATCTAAGTTACCCCTAATAGACGGGCACCCATTGAGAGTTGACTTGTAACCTTGTGATTACCAAGTCAACAGTCTGACCAACTTGGTCGAGGTTACCCAAAAAAACATGAATTCTAAGATTCCAAGAATGTTAATCAAACCTCAACAAGAGCCACAAATGATGTTGCCATCATTGCAAATGATTCTCCAGCATCAAATGTTGGTGCTCCCCACTGAAATGGATATGGAATACTTATCCTGCACAATAGCCATCGCAAATCAGTCACCCGAGACCTTCCCTCGGCTCTGATACCAAACTGAATGATCTGTTTCGTTTCAACTAAAACTGCCAGTGAGGCTACTCAACACGTACCATGGAGCAGCAGAGACGATCCCAGCGCGATCCGTTCTGCAGCTCATTTGAGTCTTCAGTGGTGCATTCCTGTATGCTCCTCCCACAGTGAGCAAGTGAGCATATACCCACACAATCACAACAGAGAATAGCACAGCAAACCGGCCAAAAAGATGCTCATTTCCTTTCATCATGTGTGGTATATACTGCAAGAAATTGAAAAAAAAATTTTGTTTATAACAAACAGCACAGGCTTATGTGATTAAGTGAGACTTATAGATGTTTTACCTGTGAAAAGATTACAAGAACAATGAGTAGTGGCAGTCCAATTTCCACACACTTTGCAACCTGAACATAAAGATGGAGAGTCAAGAACTGGGCAAATTATACTGTGGACCCTGGTCTAATACACATAATTTGACTTCATAATACACAGAATTCATGTTCACACAGAATTCATATTCATTATATCATGTTTATGTGTATGCATATTATGAACATGAATTCTATGTATTGGACCAGAGTTTACAGTGCACCCGACTGTGGACCCTGGTCCACGATATAACGATTACAGACGGTTAGCCATAAATCCAGGCCAGGCCAGACCAATTGCTGGCCGAACTTACCAGAGGAAATCCTATTTCATAGAGCCCAAATCCTGAGAGAGCCACCAGGGGAGCGGCGGAGAGGGGACTAATGAACCTGAAATTGGAAATGGGAAATATAATGTAAGAAACATTATGTGTTAAGGTTTGGTGATAACAAGGATTTAGCAGACCTTATGACATTGCGCCACAGGCCACTGAAGCCAAGGATGATCTGAAGAGTTGAAGCCACTATGACTGCACCCTGAATTGCTCTCATTGTCTTCTCAAACTTCTGTTTAAGCAACATAAAGGCAAGCATGCAGATCAAGTCATCATCATTGCCACATACAGAAAGATAATGAAATTTTTGGGCAATCACAACCAATTGGCATTTTTTATTTGAGCCAGTCATGTAATCTAAATTGTTTGTGATACTTTGCTAGCTAAGGCCCAGGGCTTTCTGCTATGGCAACATAGACTCGTTTAACTCTTTGTGGTCCTTTCAATCAACTACGATCACAAGGCGGGATCAAGCTAGACTGGTTTACCTGTCTATTGAGAAGGGCCATAAGGCGGTGTCAACCAAGACTGATTTACTTCCTTATGTTCTTTTGTCGGTTAGGGCAACAAGGCATGGTCAACCTATGCTGGTTTACCAATCTTTTGCTGGCTAGGACCATAAGGTGGGATAAACCTAGGCTGGTTTACCTTCTTATACTCCTTTACTAGGTAAGGCCAAAAGACGGGATTTACACAGTGCAGTGTTCTTTGTGGTCCTTTCACTCAACTACGATCGCAAGGCAGATCAACCTAGACTGGTTTACCTGTCTTAAGGGCCACAAGGCGGTGTCAACCAAGACTAATTTACTTCCTTATGTTCTTTTGTCGGTTAGGCAACAAGGCATGGTCAACCTATGATGGTTTACCAATCTTTTGCTGATTAGGACCACAAGGTAGGGTCAACCTATGGAGTTTACCTCCTTATACTCCTTTACTGGGTAAGGCCAAAAGACGGGATTTACCCCGTACAGTGCACACCCTAAGATAGTGACCGGTGCAGTTTCTCTCTACCACTTAAACAAAAGATAATGAAATTTTCAGTGAATTGAAGCAGATTGGCATTAAACATTGAGCAAACAACCTCCTGTGGATCTGCAATGTCGCTATATCTCCCAGCCAAGATGATTGAAAGCGAGGCAGGCACAAAAGTGTAAGAGCCTCCAATCACGGCTGGCAAGCGGGTGCCAAACAAGGATTGAGTTAATGTGTTCAAACCAGCAACAAAAAGCAGTGTCTGAATCACCTTTGCCTTCTCTTCCTGATCATTAATTATAATTTTAATTTGTAAGAATAATTACATTGTTGCAATCATGATCATATCGAATTGGAATTGAAGCCTTAGCTTATTAAAACTCAGATTGGTGACAAAATTGAAGTTGATGAGAGTATAGTGTCACCTTTCCTCCCCCCATTTGGGGAACCAGAGAGGATGGAATGAGTACAGTTGTGCCAAGCATCACAATGTAGTGCTGAAACCCTAGTAAAATTGCCTCAGCTGCAACAAAAATCACCTCTTTTAGTTTTGTTCATTATATGAAAACTATCCAAAATCTCACTCAAGTTCATTAACGATCGAGCTGAATCACGTGTCCCGTCTCAATTCAACTAAAAACTCATTGATAGCTAGACTCTACAGTTATGTTTTATAAGTAATTGCGTGCTTAACAATTAAGAGTACACTCAAGAATTTAATTAGCTAGCTAGCATTCCCTACAAGAATGAAGAACATAGACTTCATAAGGACGATCCACATAAGAAGTTAAGTTTAAGTAAACACTACAAGAATTTGGCTAACGGGCAAGAGAAAAACTTTGGTCTTTTAGTAGTTAAAACTGTTTTTGGCATAGACGTAGTAAAAGGTCCTGCTCAAAGACAATGATAGCAAAAAACTGATAATTGAACTATACTTTTATATTTTATAAATTATATGCTCAACACTCGAGAAGAATGAAGCCAGCATTCCCTAGATGAAGAAAATGTACTTTATTACGTCGATCCACATAAGAAGTTTAAATGAACACTATAAGAATTTGGCTAACAGTCACTTCATTACTGCCTTTGGCATAGGCATAGTAAAAGATCCCGCTCAAAGACAACGGTAAAAAAAAAAAAAAAAAAAAGTAGGGAACTTACGCCAGGGAGGGGGGCTGGTAATGCAATAAGAAACATTGGGCAGCTGATCTCTAACCGGGTGTGGCTGATTATCATCCTGTTTTGGCGGCGGCGCCGCTCCTCCTCCGGCCATACCTTAGCTTCTTCTTTCTTCTCCGGCGAGCCTCCGATCAATGCAAAACTCCCTCAAAATCCCAACTTTAACACAACCCAAATTTTCTTTTCCAACAAAAAGCAAAACCCAGAAAGCAAACTCAAAGAAACCCACATTGAAGAAAACCATGAATGGGTATATAGGCCGGAGAAGAAAAAAAATTAAAGTTGATGGAACCAAAAGTGAGAAAGAAGCAAAAGAATCTGCTTTCACTTTGACTCCCATTTTCAAATCCACTATGGATTTGCAGACTCACAAACGCTTTTTCTCTCGACAGAGGTAAAGCTAACCAACCAAAAGCATCTCTGATTCTCTTCACCTATGCCAATCGTTTGTTCATTACTTCTCCATTACACATTCATTAAGTTATTTCTTCAATTCTTGGTTGACTATATTCCCCCCTTAACCTTAGCTTATTAATCTAGAAATGTTCTTGTACGTGAGATTTTGAACATTTTCTTAAATTTTAGAAGAGAATATGTTGGCTAGGATGATGAGCAGTGGGAAAGTTTAATATAATATAATATGATCTCATGCATGCAATTCATGTAGTCCCACAATCTCCTTAGGGATATATTAGACATTTAGACCTGGTCTATCTTTTCAAATTTGTAAGTATGGAGAAGCAGTCTTATAGGGTGGTCCGTAAATGAAATTACAGTTCATTTTTCAAAATATAATGTCTCATATTTGTTTTTATATTATCAAAATATAATGTCTCATATTTGTTTTTATATTATCAAATAGAACTATAGTTATATCAAAATGAAACTACAGCTGTGTTGAAAATAAACTGCAGTGTATATAAAATGAAACTAAATAACAGTTTCACATATTTGAGTGTATATTGTCCAATGAAACTGTAATTATATTGAAATGATACTATAGTTGTGTTGAAAGGAAACTGCAGTGTATTATAAAAGCAACGGTAGTTTGTGTTTGAAAGAAAACTGAATAACAGTTTCACATGTTTGAGTGTATAATATCAAATGAAACTGTAGTTATATCAAAAAAGAACTGCATTGGGTTGAAAGGGAACTGCAGTGTATATAAAATGAAACTGAATGTTATACACAGAGTTAACGGCGCGGAACGGAGCCGTTTCTGTCGTTTCTTTTCATTAATCAAAACGTGGTTGTTTTAATGCATGGACCACCATGCATTGTGAACCGCGGTCCACAGTAAAATTTGCGATGGAACAGAGGGAAAATTATTTTGTGGATCCGGGTCCACTTGCAATGTAAACCCGAGTCCATAATACACAATTTACATACTGAATGTTCACAATTTAAACTCTCACTTTAATTTTCCCTGTTTATCCATTTTTTATCATTAATTTGGAGTAATTAGCTCAGACCCAATCCCTAGAGGTCATTAAGTGTTTGATTCGAGTTCCCTCTCTCTTTCGATATAAAAAAGTTTTAGCTCAGACCCATTTTAATTATCTCCATCAATTAGTAAAAGATTTGGACCACAATTTGCAGATTAAAAGTGAAGAGGTTAAGATTAAATTAATGAAAGGATTCCAACAATTACAAAAGTTGGCAGCTAGATGCTTTGCTTATAATAATAGTGTATTAAATTTATCAACTTTTTTAAATTGAGAGGGTATATATATATAAATAATATAAGAGTTACTATTCATTATAAAATTAATTCTTTTTCTTTATAATATTAATTCTTTTTTTCTTAAATAATAATCTACGGGACTTTAAAAATGATATATGTTCAGAGTTCTAAAGTCAATGGAATCTGCGAGACTGTATGAGCATGTAGTCCTATATTAGGGACTATGAAATTAAAGCCAGTTTTGTAGGTTTAGTTTAGGAACAACAAGAATCTTTTCTTTTTAATAATTAAAATATCATTTGAGAAGCTCTTCTATGAGCTAATTGGACAAGACATTTTATTTGTGGAATCTATAAAAATAGAATAATATCTTGCAAAATACTAAATTTATTCTGTTTAACGACATTAATGTTAATTATAGATAAATATAAATAAATAGACAAGTATGTATATGCATTTGTGCAGGGCAAATATATATATATATATCCTTTAATTTTGATAGGTGAGCTTAGAGGAAGGTCTGGACTTTTTGGGAGGTTTTCGTAGCTTTCGGGTGGATGAAAGAGGGGGCGTGGTTTGATCGGTTTTTAGATATGATATGTGTTCAATATATAAAATAAGTTTATTGAGTGTCTAAACATCACAATGTATAACCTGTTTATACATTTCAAGTAGAGCTGTCAAAATAGAGTGGAAGCCTGCCATATGGCGGGGACGAGCTAAAAAGCCCACCAGGCCTAAAATAAGTCAGTCCGCGGGCTTTAGCAAGGGCCTGCCAAATTTAAAAAGTTTTAAATTTAAATGAAAATTAATATGAAAAAGTTAAAAAAGTGTATGCTCAAATAATTTGAATAGTTTAAACATATATTAATGCATTTGTAATTTGTTAAACACAATAATAACTAGTATAGTAATAAGTCCTAATAAATAATCAAATATTTAGGCAAAAACAAATAATTTATACAATGTACTACCTACTAATACATTTTTCAATATAAATAAATAAATTAACATATATAAAATGATGGGTATATATACACTAATATTAATAATGTATACATACTAGGCAGGCTTGGTAGGTCTTCACTGGCCCTTTAAAGCCCGCAATTTTGACGAGGCGGGATAAAAATCCGTCAAAATACAGACCATAAATTCAAAACCCGTCAAAGCGTGACGGGCTAAGCCCATTTTAACGGGTCTAATTTAAAGTAGCAAACACATGCAACTCTCGAACAACTGTATTGGAATTAAAGTTTTCTTTGGATTGAATTTTGAAATGAAACTAGGACCGACATGGACCTCTCGTAAGTCCTAATATATAGATGGTTGCTCTTGGGCCAACC
This sequence comes from Ipomoea trifida, assembly GCA_003576665.1. Lineage (NCBI taxonomy): Eukaryota > Viridiplantae > Streptophyta > Magnoliopsida > Solanales > Convolvulaceae > Ipomoea > Ipomoea trifida. The sequence goes on from CP025650.1 coordinate 23,166,233, forward strand.
TTTAATGGGACAAGCTCAATTATGCATCAAGATTGATCAAGTGTCCAACACGGCATGTCATGTTCTTTTTCTGTTTAATTATACTTTTTCTATCTATTACAAATCTGAAGAGTTAATATTCAATCACCAAAGTTTTATTTGTTACAACATGAAGAATCAATTTCCCACTACGGGATTCAATCCTGTGGCCTTCCCTCAAAAAAAGTCACAGAAGTGGTATCTGAACACAAGGCCGGTGTCATCAAGAAGAGCTAGCCACAACTCGAAGGTTCAATTCTCCTCAAAAACTGAGCAACAATCACTATTGTGGTTCTTCTTAATAAAAATAATTAGAAAATTATAAATTATTGTACATGTGAGATGCAAAATAAGTAGAAGACTATAAATTATTGTGCATGTGAGATGCAAAATTAACGTTTACTAGTGTCATTATAGTTGACATGGCAATCTTAACAGAAATCCCCAAAAATTTACTATGCCAAGCTTTCAAACCCACCGAAGAAAACAAGAAAGCATGAAATTAAAATTACTTAATTGACATCACATTATAAACAACACTTGTTAAAGAGACAAAATCCAGAAACTGCCAACTCAGAATTATGAATGAACATGTTTGTTAGGTAGGACAACTTGTAATGCACATGTCTCTCTCAATCTCGAGACAAGAAAGCTCCATTACTTCACATACATTGTTGCTACATCACACAAATATCTTTAATGTTTCAACAGCTACAGTGTGGGGTTTGGCCTGTTTGGTAAATGATTATTAGCTGGTTGGATTGGTAAATGACTGTTAGTTGATAGTTGTTAGTTGATTAGGTTGGTAAATAACTGTTAACTGATAGTTGTTAGCTGATTGGATTGGTAAATGACTGTTAGCTAATAGTTAATAGCTGATTGAGTTAAAGGGTATAGCTAGTTGATAACATTAACTGATTGTAGAAAAGTGTTTGATAAATTAGCTAACTAGATGTTTGGTATAATTTTTTTTTTCAAAAAATAATCGAAAAAGTTGCTTTGAACAACTTTTTGAATTTTAGCATTTTGAAATTATAAAAATGTAATTTACCGATAATTTTTTTAATCAAGTCAAACAATTAATAATAATTAAATAAGTCAAAATTGACTGATAAATTAACTATTTTACCAAACAGGGCGTTTATCGTTTTTATAAAGTGATCATTATAAATATCAACACTCTGATCTTCCCGTCGATAAAACTGTGGTGTGGGGCCCGAAAACGAAGGATACCACCTTTTGCATCCTACATCTTTAATATCTTCATGTTGTTCACCCATTGATTCACAAAGTTGGAAATTGACACCACCAAACACCCCCACTAACTTTGAAAATCATGAAACTAATGAATATCTGCACCATTATTACATCATTTTTCAATACCTAATTATACCTTGACAAACAATCATCCAACCAAACCACTTCCCAAATCCTTTTACCTCTTCAAAAATATCATGGTACACCGTCAACATAAGATTCAACAAAACTGTTACTCGATTTTTAACTATAGTCGATAAAACATTACAAAGGGATAAACTAAGGGCAAAAGGTCAATCGACAGTTCTTATAGAAAGTAAAACTTGGAACATTATAGTTACCAAAAGATACCACATATATATTCAACAATGCTTTGGTGCAAGTCTTCATGACTAACCCTAAGTGACGAGCTCGACCGAACGAGTGTTAGTAAGAATCAATTTGTAGAACCGTTACTTAAAAATATGTGTTGAGTGAAACCTATATTTTAACTATAGTCGATAAAGCATTACAAAGCGATAAACTAAGGGCAAAAGACTGATCGACAACTCCTATGGAGAGGAGAGTAGAACTTAGAACATTGTGGTTACCAAAAGTTACCCCAAATTCAGCAATGCTTTGGTGTAAGTCCACACATGACTAACTCTGAATGTCGATCGAGAAGTGTTACTAAGAATCAAACTTGTAAACTTTGATACAAGAAGTTCATGCTCCACCACTCACTCGATCACCCCTTTTGGGCAAAACAAGGGGTATTATTGAAATCATGCATGATTTAACACTATGTTGGATTGTTTGTTCCATCTAAAGCCAAGATAACAGATATCACATATGGGCATAAGCAAATTCAAGCAAACTGCAATACTAAGAAATGGACTAATGATGCATATATTGTTCAATATGGTGAAAACCGGTAGACTGTACAATAAAGCATACTATATGCCAGCAAACTAAGAGTGCAACAAAGCAGTAGAAAAAAGGCAGTCGAAAAGCAATAGAAGATCCAAAACACTAATATCTACCCGGCCTGATCAAAATAAGAGCGGATTCAAGGATAACGCTTCCAAGAGTTGTCCTCCCGGTTGTTTCTGAAAGCACAACACCCGACAGAGTACACAATAATAAGGAAGACGAGGAAGATGATGTTGAGGATAGCGACTTTCTTCCAGTCCGTCTTGATGTTGTCGAGCAGCCCTGCTTTGCACGATTGGCAGCCGTAGCACAACGTTTTCGGGTCATTGCTCCAAGTAGTACAATCTGGATTGATCAAGGACGAGGTCGGGGTCTTGGTCCAGTTCGTTGGGCTCACATACTCGAAGTTGCAGTCGTTCGA
>CP025650.1:23171202-23254618 GCA_003576665.1 Ipomoea trifida
TTAATATATAAAATTTATATATTTAGAAACTACATCAAAAGTACTATTAAACACAAAAAATTAAATTTAAAAATAATAAAAAATTACTAAAGAAAATAAGCAATGAAGAAAGAGTTGGTTTGACCAATTAATAGTAAATATAACAGGTAAAATGGGACGGAGGGAGTATTATCCTTTATTTAAGACTGATTAAGTAATTAATAAAACAAATAATCTTTATATAGTAGAAGCCAATAGTTCTGAGAAAAAAGAGCAACAACATTAAATTGTTTTAGAAACTCCCAAATCAAGAAATCTTTTCAGAAACCATTGATTCATGTGCAACAATGAGAGAGGTTTCTAAGAAGACAGTACAAGAATGCTTATTAATCCAATGACATTCAAAAGGAAAGCAAAAGGCCAAATTTCATAAAAAGATGAGCATTGTCTAAATCCACATCAAGTTAAAGTGGCCCTGGGAAAGTCCCAGTCTCCCTCTGTTCATTCCATTTTTCGACCTGAAAAGAACCAATTGGACGTAGGATTAAAATATAACACGGGTAAATACTTACCAGAGAAAACGGTCATGTTTTTAGATGGATTACTACTATCAAGATTTGAGAGTGGATTGCAGAAGATGGACAAGAAGAAACCAGCAGAACATGGTGAAATGGGGAAAGAGGAGACAGATAAAACACACTAGAGACCCCCATCACGCACTTTTGGAGAAGGAACATCACCACAACTTACCACACCATTAGATAATTAGGTTATAGATTCAACCACAAATCTTCCTATCAAATGCTCTCTTTGACTCTTTCAGTAAGAGAATGATTTGTGATAAATAGTTTGGAAAAGTAACTATATATTCTCTTGTAATACTTCCCAATGCTTCGATTGATCTCTTAGCTATAATTTAATTTACTGAAACATGTATAGACACATAATTTATCATCAAAACCAAAGCACTTAAATTGATAAGTTTTCACTTACCCATTCACCTGGGCAAAGTGCCCGATAGTACCTAGCGAATTTCTCACAGTCACCAACCTCCCCACCTTTAGCTGCCACACACCTGAAGTATACGAATGGAGAAACAAGTCAGACCCAGCATTGTAAACATGCCGCTTGCTGCAGATTAAAGACTATACTCAAGTTTACATCACAAGGTCCTGAAATCATACCCATATATGCCAAGTATTTAAACACCCTAGCCTTGGAAACCTAATTGTTTTTAATTTACCAGGTTGCCAGATCATTTCTATTTTGAAAAAAATCTCATCACCTAAACAGGTTTAGTTGTTGAAATGTTTGCAGTTATGTATTCCATGTTTATGTAAGTAGGATATGCATCCATAGTTCAATTGATATTGATGAAGCTGACAAAGGTGTATTAATATGGGAGGGAAAAGTATCCTAGGAGCATATGCAAGCAGTACACCAAACTAAAGCCATGGAGTTTTACCTGTGAAACTCAACATAGCGTGTGAAACAATGCCTAGTCTGGTTTGTTGTAGGGAATCGAAAATCAGCTGGAGCAGTCTTCAGTTCAATCTGGGAGAAAGATTAATCAAAAGGCATTATTATTTTAGCCAAAGAGGTCAACCTACAAAACGTCAATACTTAAAAATATTAAGAGAATTTCAAACAGCTTCTTTTTTCGTAAGGCACAAATTCATAACTAACTGGAATAAATGAAATGCCATGTTAAAAGTTTTTACCCAGTTTGGATAAACTTATGTTTAGCTTTAGCTTATCTACTGCTACTATAAGCAATTATGCTAATTTATTGCCAGAAAATGGCTTTTGAGAAGCTCTTTTTTAGCTTATTTCCCCTTTTCATATTGCCCACACATATAACATTGAAAGTAAATTTAAAGATTGACAAATATTTAAAAAAAAAAAATGGTTGCATGGACAATATGTGCTTGTGATTTCAAATTGCCACCTGGACAATTGTTTTTTCTCGAGACTAGAGAAATTATGACTAGGAAGAAAGCCATGTTCTTTCAGCACTTCTATATTTATCCATTCTCCATTTAATTTCAGGATAATCTACCATCTCCCCCTATTTTATGATCTGAGAGTAAATGATTAGCTAGCTGCAGCTAATAGCAAGAGCCCCCCTCTAACTTGGTGTCTTAAATTTTAGAACAAAAGTCTGATGCTCCAGCGCTGTCTAGAGTCTCATTCTCGTTCCATGTGCATACTAACTGGCCACAAATAGCTCCTCTTTTAATTTTTGGAAAGGAAAACATCAAATTCAATACACCATATCAGCAAGATTGGCCTATAATGCACTTCATGAAACACAAATTGATAGAAGAACCCTACCCGTATGCCATCATGTCAGAGACTCAGAATTAGCAGCAAAATAAAAACACAATAAACTCTCAAAGCCTGTGATCACAATAATTATTACAGATCAAGCAATGTCAGTTATGATTAGGCTAAGAGCTTATATATTCCCACCAAAAAGAAAAAAAAAATTCTATTATACAAATTGACAGATTGCCATATGAAATCATTGCCATATCAATATTCAGCTCAACGAAAACCTCAAAATCCCACAAATCGATTCTAAAATGGACGAAACATACGCATCCAAATCATACTGAATTCAGATCAGTTCCAAAATTTCCAGATCATCAAAACAACACAGCTATAGAAGAAAAAAAAAAACAGTCATTTCGCGACACATATGGAAACGAAAATCGAAAAGGGAATGATTCCGAGATTGTTTTACCTCGGCCATTGATGATGAGCAGCGAACACAATCTCCCTTCCTGTGTGCGTAGCCGGTACAAAAATGCAGCGTCGTTGACGAGATCCCATGGCGCTATATTGCGGGCCGGGTTCAAAAATAAGGGAGAATTTCATGCACATATTTATGGATCTATTTTCTTCCAATTGTTATACTATGTATAATTTTGTACCTTAATACATTTTGTATATATTGTTAAAGGTAAACAATTAACTTGATAATTGATGACATATAATATGATAGCTACATATACATAAACGGTCAACTGCATGTACAAAATATGTCAACTGCATATACAGAATCTGAAAGTTATTTTTGGATCAGGATCTACAATGGTAGACTCTGGTCCATGGTATAATAATGTGCATTGGATTAAATCGCTCTTATCAATCTTGTATAATAACTCGCAATTGGATTAACCGATCTAGTCTAATAACTCACAAACCACCACACATGATATTGCTTAAGAGAGACTTTAATCCTTATATACAAAAATCATTTTTCATCTACTCGCCTACCTCTTTTAAGTGCTTATGAATCTATTTATTAAAGTTCCCATATATGCTTGCATTTTCTTTGTTCAACTCTCAACCCCTCATATAGTGGCTGCGAGTTCCTTGAACTTGTTTAATACATTTTGTATGTACCTATAAAATATATTGACACTTTTTTTTATACCAATAAATTTCAAATGTAGTATATTTTAATTAAGCGTAACTTGTCATATCAGAGACATGAATAAAAGCGAAAATTAGTAATGTACATGCACTATCTAGGTTACCCTGTTGGAAGTCTAGAGTGCTTTATTTGTATTGTTTTAGCCAGTTAAAAATAAAGCAGACTTCGACTAAAACTTGACTAGATTAGTTTCATAATTTTATGCGTCAAATGCAGATACTAGGACAATATGCCGAGAAACAAAGGGCATTGGGGGGGGGGGGGGGGGGGTAGAAAAGAAACAACATCAGCCAAAATGCTGAAAAACTACAATTTTAATCATTAAAACTTGCATATATACCATTCTAGTCAATTAGTCATTATGCTCATACATAACTCAGATATGGTTATAGGCTTATAGCCAAATGACAAAGAATTTGAATAAAATTTACAGTATCAATAGTCAGGGGATTCACATATAATCTACAGCTGAAGGCAAGCAGTTTACTGACTAGCCCGCGAAGCTTTAATATGGTCCTTGTCCCCAGGCCCCGGGATTTGGAGGGGCGGCCACGCCTCCAACTCCAGGAGCAGTTCCACCAGTGCCATAAGGAAACGCCCCTTCTCCTGCTGTAATTTGTGCGGGGGGAGGTCTTCCGTAGCCATCCATATAAGGCATGCTAGCGTGCATTGGAGGGTTTGGGTACACGTAAGCCTGACCATACGAGTAGATTGCTGCATGGATAGCAACGCGTGTGGGTATAAAGCGGGAAAATAGGATTAAATACTAGCACGAATTTTATACCTTTCACTCTCCTCTCAGAATTTAGCAACTCGGTCCGCAATCTTTCCACTTCAGTAGCCTTGGCAACCACGTTGGTCTCCAGAAGTTTCATTTGTTCAACTTTCGCTACGTTTTTACCTTTCTCAAACTCAAATGTCTCGCTTTTGCCACAGAAAATAAAGATCAGTTCAGTAAAAAAAAATAAAACACAAATGCCGCTATCTCATTATAATATTTCAAAAACATGCCTAAACCACATCAACTACATTTTCACATTTTGAACCCTTTGCACTAACTCGAGTGGAAGTGCTACAATCCATTAAACGTCAGAAAACACAAGAAAGAACCAGAGAAAAGCCAGCATCGACACATAAAAATTCAATAGTTGAAAGCATCCTCAAAGCTAAAACATCTAAAAACATATTTATCGATGTGAATCCCAAACCAATACTAAGCATAATGAAATAGCATCTGGTAGTGTTAACATTTTTGTAAAGGTGGAAAAACACTACATAGAACACAAGGAAAAGGAGTTAATACCCAATTTAGTCTACGACTATAGTGGTTTCTCTCGATTCAGTACTAAAAGTCTTTTAATGCTTAATTGGGTCCTGGTCTCCTGGATTTCGATTGCTTTACTTAATTGAGTCATCGGCTGTTAGAATCAAAGACTAAATAAAGAAAAACCATTACAGTCGACTCGAGCACTAAATTGGATATTGAGGACTAAATTGGGCAAAAGGACTATATTGGGTATTAATAGAGGAGAAATTATCCTAATAGATGACTCAATTAGGTAAAACCATCAAAGTTCAGGACCTAACTAAGCACAAACAGACTTTTAGGACTAAAACAAGAAAAACCACTATAGTCGATTACTAAATTGGGTATTAACTCCAAGGAAAAGCATAAGAAATTTGATAAATGCTTATGCACATTCAAGAATTCAACACGTGGTTAGTCCAAACGTACGACTCTTACCTTTGCCACACTCCCTCTACACCCCGCTCATCCAAATGAGAAAATAATATAAGCCAAAAAAAAAAGGAGCAATACTAAAAGCTTTGCTTACCGTAACTGTTGGTGTTCTTGCTGCAAATTTTCAAGTTCAGCCCGCACTTCTGGTAATTTCTTGACTTCTAAACGAGCTTTCTCTAATTCTTCAGTAGCGGGCTTTAATTTAGCATTCAACTCTTCAGTAATGGTAACTAAATTTTGTGCCTCCTTAATGGATTGTTGTAGATTGTTCTTGATACTATCAGGAGCTTGAGCGTCCCCTTCCTTTTTTGCCATCTTGTCCAATATGACCCGAATCTGGATATCACTTTCAGTTCGAATGCTTCTAACATGATCTTGGAGTTTCTCTATTTCCTCATGAACTGCAGAAATATCCTGCTTCAAGGTCACATGAGTAGATGCTAATGTATGATTGTCGGTAACAAGCTGCTCTATTTCTGCCACCTGAGAGACTATTTTGCCCTCCAAAATTTCACGAGGAAGTGGATCAACGGAGTGATGTGCAGCAGGCAACAAACCATAAGATGTCATTCCGGCACCAGGAGTCGAATGTCCCTCGTACACTGGTGGAATATGCCTTCCGTTGGCCATATATACAAAATGTCACTATCTTAAAAGGGCAAACGATTACTTGATCTTTGGTTGCTGAGATGAAACCACCTACAATTTTATCAAAGAATTAGCGCTAGGAAAAAACATGTTTTTCTATCAACATGAAAAATGCAGCTGTTTAGTAGTTATCGTCACCCCCCACCCCCACCCCCACCCCCACCCCCAAACTGCTTTCAACTTCCAAAACAACTTTCACCTGCACTCAATAGTCAATACAATTCAGGGAAAAGAATCAAAAGCAATCTTTCGTCTCCATTATAATGACAAACAGCTATTACCCGTTATATCTATCTACCTTCTTTTGAACCACATATTTTATACAGAATCATTCATCAATTTAGAATGTCGAGTCCCAATACAACTTCTTTCCTAACATTTTCACCATAAAGCTAAAAACTTTCTCTTTCAATGTGACAAAAATGAAAACTTTTCAGTTTTCTCCTCTTTCTGGCAGCTTCAACATTCCTTTTTCTAAATCCTCATACATCATACTCAAAAGCATTCTACTTTCACAACATTTGCCACACAAATGGCACCAGTGGCATCACAATTCATCTCCCAATTAGTGCACATAACAACTACAATGTGTAAACATTAGGAAAAAGGAACCAAAGAGCTCTAAGGAACTGACAAAAGAGTGAAAAAAAAAATATGAATTCAATCATATACACTGCAATAGAAATCCAGAAACAGTTCTGAAATCAACCATAAGTTCTATCAAGAGTGATAAAGAATATGTTTTTATCCCAAATAATGGATTGCACTTTCCAGAAATAAAAAAAAAAAAAAAAAAAAAAAAAAAAAAAAAAAAAAAAAAAGGTGCAATTAGCGTGCGTTCAGGAGCTAGGGTTTCGAATGCAGGGCACAATTATCTCCAAACCTCAACAAAGGCTCTAACCATGTTGAAACATTTGCGATACGATAACACTCAAAATCCACAGGATGTTCTTGCTTGTTCAATTGCTCGATACAAACATCATATTTCAATCAAGAAAAAAAATCATGTATATCATGCGTGGGTATAAGAAACGGTAGATCATACCTTCATTAGAGACACTTGCAGAGCTTCCTCTCCCGGAAACAAGTAGCCAGGTAGGGTTTTCGTCCACGACCGCTTTGGAGACTGTAACTCTGTTCTGAGAGTTTGTACGAGGAGCGAGAGAGAGAATTAGAGTACTATGTACAAGGAAGTAGGAATGCTTGTCTTTCCCTTCTCTCTCCCCGACTCCCCGTATGTCTTTTTCCCCTTTGGATATAAATGTGGATGAAATTGCAAACTCGCCCTCGAGGTTTTGCATACAAACTCAAAAACAAATTAAGTTTTCATGTTTCCCACACATTTCTTTTTTCTTAAAATTGGCTTGGGAATTTCTCTTGCAATTTAAGAATTTGTGAGGTGCTAGAAGTCGAGGTTTGAGGATCATGCATGGCAATTCTGTGTTGTATGTTTAAAGGTTGTAAATATACTACGATTAAGAAAAACATTCAAAACACAGTAAGGTGTTTAACTGGGAGCATGGAGTAAATGCTCCTGCTTAATCTTGCAGAGTATTGCGGGAGAAGGTTACAAAGACGATGAGAGGTTTAAGTTTGTCATTTTTTTTTTCAAATAGCATAGTAGAATGATCGATCACCTTGTAATATCGTCTATGTTGCATGAACAGGTTTTGATGCTATTGGATGTTTCTGTTATTTTTTTGTCAGTTATTATTATGGGGTCATATTAGTGTGGGGTGGGTAGAATAGAGAATGGTGATGAAATTACAAACTCACCCTTGAGGTCTTGCATATAAACTCAAAAAAAAAAAAAAAATCATTTTTATACATGTTTCTACTTCTAAAATTGGGTCAGGAATTTCTCTTGCAAATTCAGAGTTTGTGAGGGTGTTTGAAGTTCTTGAGGTTTGAAGATCATGCATGGCTTTTTCGCGTAAGTTGTTATGAATACACTATGATTAAAACAAACTCTAAAAAGAGTAAGTTGTTTAACCAGTAATGGTTTTGTCAGTGTCCCTTTCTTAATCTTGTGGAGTATCATGGGAGAGAGTTACATAGACAATTACAGATTAAAGTTTTCCATATTTTCTAAAAGCTTGAGCATAGTAGAGTGATTTAGCCAAAGACGTTGTGGTCAAGCGGCATAGTTGTGCCTCTCCCAAGTAGGGGCGTTGGCGTTGACAGTCACTATCAAGTCTTTGAGACCTTGTGATGACGGGAGAAGTGTATAATTTAGATACATATATAATTAAAAAAGCAGTGGCAAGGACCAGATTAGTAAATCTTTGTGATGTCGGGAGAAGTGTATAATTCATATCACTTTCGAGTTTAAGATGCATCAATTTAACTCGTAAGGCGCGTATGTTTAAAGCTTAAGGTGCGTTAGTTCGAGACACTTAATCATTTGTGTCCATGTTGTCATGAAGTGCGTTATTTTAAAAAAGAATCCATTTAGTTTGAACCATTAATCTAAATTAGATCAATGACTAAGATCTCACATTCTACCCCATTTTTCACATGGGAGAAGTTTCGCACTTGAACCATCCCATGCACACACGCGCGCGCACACACACACACCAGACAAATAATTAAAGGTTTAATTTGAAGGGTTGAGTTCAATATCATATAATTGAAAAGTCACGCTGATTGGTACGTAAGGCTATCCACATTAGTAAATCTTTCATAACTTTTGAGAAAACAATTGCCTACATGTAGGAGAGAGAGGGATGAGAGAAAAGATCCAAGGCACTCATGCAAATTGGAGTTTTTTGTGCGCCCCATTACGAGAGAGAAAAGTCTGAGAGAGTGCAAGGTTGTGCGCGTTTCGCACACAGTCAACGCCCACTACATGTGCCTGTTGGTGCGTTTTCACCTTTAAAAAAATAGATTATAATAAATGTCAAATTTTTTCTCTCTTTTTTAATTTCCCTCCAGAGAGTGCCATGCAAATACACGTTGATGCTGTTGTTTTCCCGGGGAATGATAATGGTTTTGTTTCGGCAGTAACTCATAAGGGAAATGGTGAATTCATGGCTGCTCGTAATGGTATGGTTCGTTGTCTTGCCGACCCCCACTTTGCTGAGGCCATAGCGATCAAGGAGGCCCTCTCTTGGGCGATGGAGCAGGGATGGCGTGAGTTAGTGATTTATTTTGATTGTCAGATGGTTACTTTGATGTTTGAGGCTCCCTCTACAAATTATTCATATGCGGGTTGTGTCATTAAAGAATGCTTACGTCTAAAACGACACTTTGATTACGTGTCTTTTCGTTTTGTTACTAGATTAGAGAACAAGCTGGCTCATGTGTTAGCTAGGGCAGCAAGTTCACAGTCTGGTCCACGTAGTTGGTTTTCTTTGTTATCCAACTTGTATTCGACATTTGGTTGATGTTGCTTAATATTATTTTCGCCTTTATTTTTTTTAAAAAAAAAAATCTTCTTCTCTTTCCTAGTTGGCACCTCAAAAACTTATCCAAAATCCTCACTATTGAGAATGCCTAAATATAAGAAAATAAAATTACATATTTACTATTAATTATAAATTTTGACATTGTGATAAACATTTAATCACCAATACACAAAATAAAATGAAAGAAGTATTATAATAAAGAGATAAGAAGTGAAACAAACTCTTATAAACTACACGTTTACATTCCATTGGTTATCATCATTCGTTTGGGTCCAAGAAAGTGGAGCAAAATCAATAACACATTACATGATGAGTAGCATGTCAATATAATGCCAATTTTTTATTATTATTATTTTACCAATCTTCAATTCATCTTTATCTTGAATTTCATGCAACAAGACAATGATCAAACAATACTTTTTGACTTTATGCATTATGTGACTATAATACCTAGAGCACTACAACTTATACATTATTTTTTTGAGAAAAAAATAATGTACATACCAACAACATATTTAATTGAATTCACATTTCTAAATTCTTAATTATTGTATTTCAAACAGCTTATCCACCTTCATTTGTGTCTTCTTAATCATCATTCCATATTATTTTGACAAAATATATATATAATCATGATGTGCCTCTTCCACATTTATCTCATTCAACCCAATACATGTATGTATATAATAGTAAGATAACAATTAATTACTAATGTCCTACTAATTAAGATGTTCACACTTCCCACTATGTATGCATAGTTAAATTGTTTGACCATGTTTATATTGTAATATAAAAAACTTTGCAATGGATTAAATAGTCTCTTATATTAGATATATGGTAAATTATAATCGATAAATAAATTATTGCCTATTATTATAAATAGAAAGGGACATTGATCTTTTTTAAATAACGATCATATTATTTACAAAAATGATATTATATTGTTCATTTCTATTTTTAGTAGTAAGTGTGTGTGTGTGTATATATTGTATACCTTAGAATTTTCTATTATTTTATTATGGGGAAAACATTGCTTATTCCCATCTTAGCTTCAAACATTAGTCATTAGTTGATTTGGTTCACTATTGTAGCATGAAGACAAATATAATGCATCATATTGTATGAACATTTCAAACTTAGGTTTAATTATTTATGTCATAACACAATATGAATTGGGGGTGGATGAAAATTGAATTCTCACTTAAAACTTGCTTTCAAGCTAGCAAGCATTCGTGCCATGAACATTCGGGATTTGGGGTCGAGTTGTGGTTGACTTCTCGATATCTTGTGTGCAGAAGTTTATAGTTTAATTTAATTGATATTGGTTTTAAAGTTATATTAACTCGATTTGTCTTATCTTGAGCTTGGTTCATGATGAGGTTCAGAATATAATTTGGCGAAGTTAGGGTATTTGAGTTATTTAAAAAATGATTTAAAATTTTAAGGTATATATGTTTAGGTTGGATGTATATGTGAATGCACAAAGTAGTCCACTTTGTTAGTGGAATTATGGGTGGACACACTCACTATTCTCATCATAGCATTTGGCTTCCACATGACCGATACTCCAACAGCCTTTTCCCACTGCATGCGGCCCTTATCTTTCTCCACCACAAACTTTGTCCCAATCTTCTTCTCACCAAACAAATAAAATACCAACCACGTTTATTTTGACTCATAAATTTATTTATTTATTTTTTAAATAAAAATAGGCACTGGCATGGAAACAAATGTTGGATACATTGGGGGATGGAAGTGAAAGAAATGTGGTGCCAAGATTTTGAATCTATCGACCTAGCTAGAGTGTGAGCCAATATTTAACTGATCTATGAAAAAAATGGTAGGTCAGGACACTGATTCGAAGTGCCTAGCCAATTTAAGACAACCATTATTGATGACATAGGCGGCGTGTAAGAAGTCGGTCGATGGTGAATTGAGAGTTAGTGACACACGTTGAGACAATCTGATTCGATTAAGACTCGACGTCAACCTTTCTCTTTAAGCCATGGAAGCGCTTCTCTAACTGCCAGAGCTTCAACCAAGTGACTGATAAAAAAATTGTTTAATCATACATAAATGTCACTGTTCAAACTATTGTTAATATATTTTTGATTGAGTTCATCACATAAGATCAGATCTTTTTAGTTTGATTTACTTTTTTTTTGTTGTTGTAATTTGCGAGTTATTACATAAAAGCAATGCTTATCCGATCCTATATAATGTACAAATACACCATCAAATAGTGGCTCTAATTTCATCTATATGACAGCAAAGAATTATATTTTGCTTTCCTATGAATATGCATGTTGTTACATTGTGCAGCTCTAATTTCTCCTAGACAACTCCATAATAAAATTCAATAGGTGATAGTAATTGTCCCAAAATGGTTAATTGAGTAGATAAAATATTATTCTTAATCATGAGTTCAATTTTTGTTAACATCTTATCGGTCGAATCCGTTATTATATTACATCTTTTACGTGACTTAATGTTTGTTTGTTTAATCCATAATTTATTCAATTTTTCCTTGTATTCTATGATATTCAAACTCGAATGAAAAAACTCGGTACCGACCAAACGTAAGAATTCACATTTTTAACAAATTATTGAAGAAAAGATTTTGTAACATTTCTTGCGAACCAACCAGATTATTACATTTTTTGTTGTTTTTAGAAAGAAAAGATATTGTAGAGTTATTTAAAATATAAATTTCCCAAAACCATACTATTAGTTTAATGTCCATATTAATTAAAGCAGCCGTCCAACACCACCTTCTCTACTTTGGGCAAAGCTTTTACATGCCCAAAGCCTATGATTTCTCACCTATAAATACCACTAGAATTTCCCATATATTGTCACCACCCATACTCAAAAACCCTAAACTTTCACCATAGAAGCTAAACAAGAAACCTTGTCACACAACATAGGATTTGCCACTCTTGGATAGCTTCAATTCCTAGCATGGCTAAATTCAAGGCGTTGTCTCTCGTCGCTTTGCTTGTGCTTTCTAGTGTGTTTGTGGTGTCCCAGAGTCGAGACATCAAGGCCGAAAAGGCGGCCCAAGTAAGGACGGAGGGGTTAGGGTTGGACTTGGGTGGTATTGGCATCGGGATTGGTGCTGGCATTGGTATTGGATTAGGTGGTAGCGGTAGTGGATCAGGGGCAGGAGCGGGTTCGGGCTCAGGCGGCTCCAGTAGTTCAAGCTCGAGCTCGAGTTCAAGTTCGAGCTCTAGCTCTGGTGGTGGTGGTGGTGGGGCTGGATCCGAAGCCGGATCCTCTGCCGGGTCGTATGCCGGATCCAGATCTGGGTCGGGCGGCAACGGAGGCGGTGGCAGCGGCTACGGTGGTGGCCAGGGAAGTGGCTACGGTGGAGGTGGCGGCAGGCACTAGAAGCTTGGGCATGCCATTTCATGTTACATTAACACACTACTAGATTGGAATAAAATAAATAAATAAGAAATAAAGAAATAAAATAGTTGTATTGATATTATCATATGATGTCCTATATATATGTTTATATATAGTTTGAATTATCTTATTATTGTCGAGTCTGTGGTCGGGTCTGTAGTGGTGTTGTAATGTTGTCTCATGTCTGGTTTCTTCTCTTTGTTCATAAATATATATATATTGAAAAGTTATGTTTCAATATCATCTATCCATATATCGTTGTATCTTTCTTCACTGCATGAACTAAAATGCCAGTTAATCATTATATATATAGATGATTGTAATGACCAATTAAATTAAAGAACAAAAATAATGTTTAATTCTAACTAAATTGGTATAGTAATTATCGAAATATATAGTTCAAGTAATTAATACGAAGTACTAATTATTGAGGGGTATAAATTACAATTTTTTTCGAGAACTAAATAAGTTGATAGAGCCACACGCCTCTTTTGCATGCTTACTTATTCTTCTAACCAATAAACACGCAATACATGTACTTTTTATATCATTATTACTTAGACCGATATTTAACTTAGTAATCACGATATTTCAAATTTGGTTTTATGTGGTAGCTTTTTATTGACGTTTTAGGTTCGAGCTGGTTTATTATATGAGCAACTTATGCCAGTTTACTTCATTGTGGCCATTTGTCAGCTAGAGCCATAAGACGAGTTTCACTTAAAGTATACATTTAGGTAGTCTATTACCTAAGAGTTTCATGTAGATAAAAGACAAACGTATATATGTAAATACACCATGACTCTATTATATAAGGTAATATCACATTTCGTGAATCAAACGACCATAAAGTAAAGACTTTTGAACCAATTTTCTTGTTGATGATATGAGCATCATTACCTATATAACAATTGCTAACTTCATTGTTAATTTTATTTTATATTGTTAAAACTTTTATTTATACTTGTATATACCCGGTTTCCTTTTGAGTGTGTTTAGTTTTTTTCACCAATTGAATTTTTTGAAAATCCATTTCAAGTATTTGGTTTATATGAGATTTTTTAAAAAAAATCTTCTATACACAAACAATAAAGTAAAAGGAAAAAAACATCAAATAGGTAGGTCATCGAACTTGTATAGTTTGTGCAACTAGACCATCGAACAAAAAAGTGTGCAATTAAAACATTTAATGTTAAAAATGTGTGCAATTGATATTATTTGTAGGCTACCAAGAGGGCTAACCTTTGCCATCAAGAAAAGTGCTATGATTCTATGAACCAATACCATTATATCAACAAGAAAATCAGGAAGAATTTGTCCAAAAGACACGCCAATGCCACACTACCTTTGAGTAAATAGCTAACTTAAGTCGGATTTGAGATGTGGTCTATACTAACTGCCGATATTATTATTCAATTAGTATGTATATCCACATATTTCATAAACTTGACTATAAACCACTCGAACCCATATCCTATCAAGATTCGATAGTGTCAAATACCGATTATATCATCGATTAATTGACATAGTAAACAAATGAGTCATGAAATAAAAACTTGCTTTCGTAGTCAAATGCTGGAATAGCTCAGTTGGTTAGAGCGTGTGGCTGTTAACCACAAGGTCGGAGGTTCAAGCCCTCCTTCTAGCGTTTTTGGCTTAGCATGCCGTACCCCACCTGAACTATATTAACCAACGTCGTACATCCTCGTCTAGGATGAAGGTGTTACATTAACTGTGATGCGTTGCGTCAGTTACATTAACTGATGCGTTGCCTCAACATTAATCGATACATTNTTCACTGCATGAATTGAACTAAAATGCCAGTTAATCATTATATATATAGATGATTGTAATGACCAATTAAATTAAAGAACAAAAGTAATGTTTAATTCTAACTAAATTGGTATAGTAATTATCGAAATATACAGTTCAAGTAATTAATACGAAGTACTAATTATTGAGGGGTATAAATTACAATTTTTTTCGAGAACTAAATAAATTGATAGAGCCACACGCCTCTTTTGCATGTTTACTTATTCTTCTAACCAATAAGGCAATAAACACGCAATACATGTACTTTTTATATCATTATTACTTAGACCGATATTTAACTTAGTAATCACGATATTTCAAATTTGGTTTTATGTGGTAGCTTTTAATTGACGTTTTGGGTTCGAGCTGGTGAATTATATGAGCAACTTATGCCAGTTTACTTCATTGTGGCCATTTGTCAGCTAGAGCCATAAGACGAGTTTCACTTAAAGTATACATTTAGGTAGTCTATTACCTAAGAGTTTCATGTAGATAAAAGACAAACGTATATATGTAAATACACCATGACTCTATTATATAAGGTAATATCACATTTCGTGAATCAAAACGACCATAAAGTAAAGACATTTGAACCAATTTTCTTGTTGATGATATGAGCATCATTACCTATATAACAATTGCTAACTTCATTGTTAATTTTATTTTATATTGCTAAAACTTTTATTTCTACTTGTATATACCCGGTTTCCTTTTGAGTGTGTTTAGTTTTTTTCACCAATTTAATTTTTTGAAAATCCATTTCAAGTATTTGGTTTATATGAGATTTTTTTAAAAAATCTTCTATACACAAACAATAAAGTAAAAGGAAAAAATCATCAAATAGGTAGGTCATCGAACTTGTATAGTTTGTGCAACTAGACCATCGAACAAAAAAGTGTGCAATTAAAACATTTAATGTTAAAAATGTGTGCAATTGATATTTTTTGTAGGCTACCAAGAGGGCTAACCTTTGCCATCAAGAAAAGTGCTATGATTCTATGAACCAATACCATTATATCAACAAGAAAATCAGGAAGAATTTGTCCAAAAGACACGCCAATGCCACGCTACATTTGAGTAAATAGCTAACTTAAGTCGGATTTGAGATGTGGTCTATACTAACTGTCGATATTATTATTCAATTAGTATGTATATCCACATATTTCATAAACTTGACTATAAAACACTCGAACCCATATCCTATCAAGATTCGATAGTGTCAAATACCAATTATATCATCGATTAATTGACATAGTAAACAAATGAGTCATGAAATAAAAACTTGCTTTTTATAGTCAAATGCTGGAATAGCTCAGTTGGTTAGAGCGTGTGGCTGTTAACCACAAGGTCGGAGGTTCAAGCCCTCCTTCTAGCGTTTGCGTTTTTGGTTTAACATGCCGTATCCCAACCTGAACTATATTAACCAACGTCGTTGCATAGCTACCCCCACCTACATCCTCGTCTAGGATGAAGGTGGGTCAGTTATGGTTGCGTCAGTTACATTGCCTCAACATTAATCGACGCCGACGCCGTTTAGACTTATCCAGGACAAAGATTGTCCCCCTTCGTCTAGGTTGGAGGAAAGCCCGGTTGCCTCAACTACATTAGCCGGGAGAAAAGCCCGGTTGCCTCAACTACATTAGCCGACGCCGTTTAGACTCATCTAGGACAAAGACTGCCCCCCTTTGTCTAGGTTGGAGGAAAGAGGATGAGACTGCCCCCCTTCGTCTAGGTTGGAGGAAAGAGGAGGCTAAAGGCTTCCATAGCTACACCCCTTCGTCTAGGTTGGAGGAAAGAGGAAAGAGGAGGCTTCCATAGCTACCTTCCCGTTTCATCCGTTGTGGAAGCCACCTTCCCCTTCATCCGTTGTGGACGAACTAGCTAGCAAAGGAAGAGGAGGCAACCTACATCCTCGTCCAGGATGAAGTTGGGTTAGTTATGGTTGCCTCCACCTTTGTTGGGCAAAGGAGGGGCAACCATCACCGTCCCTACTTTTGTCGAAGTCGTACTCATTTCTCTTTTTTCTTTCTTTTTTAAATTTTAGATATAACTTGACGTGTCATTGCCACAGAACCGTCTACATAAGCATTAACAATTTAAATTAATTATATTAAATGACAAGTCATCAACTTAACTTGTTTTAACTTTGTGGGACAAGTAGCTAGAAAATGCTAATTGCACATTTTTTTTTTGTATGTTTAAGGTTTTAATTGCACACTTTTGTTGTTTGATGGCTTAATTACACAAAGTGTAAAAGTTCAATGGTCTATTTGACACTTTTTCCTGAAGTAAAATAAATGACAAACAAAAATGAGATATTACTTGAAAAAAAAAATGATCACCCTTAACTTGGAATAGATTTCAGACATTTTTAATTGACCCAAAAATTTTGAAGTAAAAAACTCAACCAAACATGATAATAACTTTTTCATATTTTATATTGCCACCTAACTATTAAATGGCCTCTTATAGTTTGCTACTTGAACCCAATAAGTATTATTTGGGTAATAAAGGCAAAAATGTTATTAATTACCAATAACAACTACACGAAGCATACATTAGGAAACGTTTTAAGCGGAAAACAAGACAACAAAGCTCAAGTCCCCAACTCAAAAAACAAAGGTCAACTAAAGCCAACGACAAAGAAATTAATAATAACAAGACTAAATTATAAGAATACAAAACACAACCTCATCACGAGTAATACCGAACAACTTGAATATGTAAGCACCAACTCATCGCCATTTACCACACGCATCCTCAATAAGTACAAGGACCACCAAGAAGAGAGAGAGAGAGAGAGAGAGAGAGAGAGAGGATCAAACTCTCAAGGCAAAAGGCCACCAACTGCATATGCAAAAGTGAGACATTTCAACAATCCATAAATCACGCTAAAAACACCATAGAGGTTACCAAGAGGGCTAATCTTTGCCATCAAGAAAAGCGCTACGAACCAGTACCAACAAGAAAATCAGGAAGAACGTGTCCACAAAGACACACCAATACATACCACTTTGAGTCAATAGCTAACTTAAGTTGGATTTGAGATACCGTCTTTACTAGCTATCGATATTATTATTCAATCTGTGTGTGTACATCCAAATATTTCATAAACTTGACTATAAACCACTCAAACCCATATCCTATCAATATTCGAGTGTCGAATACCAATTATATCGTCGATGACATAGTCAACAAATCAGTTATAGAATAAAAACTTGCTTTTTGCGACCAAATGCTGGAATAGCTCAGTTGGTTAGAGCGTGTGGCTGTTAACCACAAGGTCGGAGGTTCAAGCCCTCCTTCTAGCGTTTTGGCCCATCATTTCCCTACACCAAATATTCCTCATGTTATGCAAGTCGCCCCAGTCCAGACCAAAATTAACTCTCGAGTCTCGAGCCCAAGCACCAAAAAAATGAGCCATTTACTCTGCAGATCAACCTTAGCTGCTCGATTCCTACCCTCCTCCCTCACTGCAACTTCTACTCTCATCAGATTCAAACCTTTCTCTCCTTCTTCTCCGCCGCCGCCGCCTAGAGCTCCCAGAATGTCGACGGAAGCTGCCGCCTCCTCCTCATCTTCTCCCTCTCCGTCCTCCGCCATCGATTTTCTCACGCTGTGCCGCCGCCTCAAGGTATACACCGTACACAAAAGTTCAGTGATATGGATGCATTTGTGTGCATATGGTGAACTAATAGACATCAGTAGGACTTTAGATAGGATATTCGAGGATGATTCCGGTCCCAAGGCAACGCACTACTGTTGCTGTACACTGTACACCGAAGTAACACTACACTAGAGCTGTTGAGCAGACTGAATAACAGTTTTTATGTGGTCTACTTTTTATTTTTCATGAATTCAATGATCGCGTTTAAACTTTTGCTTGCTGAAATTTGAATTTTCGTTGTATCTACACTTCACCGAACTGAATAGTGAATCACAGTTTTATGCGGTTTACTTTTATTCATAAATTTAATGATCGTGTTTTTTTTTGCTGAATTTTGAATTTTCGTTGTATCTACACTTCACCGAACTGAATAGCGTTTTTATGTGGTTTGCTTTTATTCATAAATTTAATGGATCCTGTTTGAGTTTTTGTTTGCTGAATTTTGAATTTTCGCAGTCTCTCTGTAGATAGATATGTTTGTGTTGTATGCTTTAGAAATGAATCAATGTGATCAAGTTCTTGGTTTATGAACATTGTTACTTTGATGTGGTGTTCTTACTAGACCACGAAGAGAGCTGGTTGGGTACTTAGGGATGTGCAGGGTCCTGAATCGATAGCTGATCACATGTACCGAATGGGAGTGATGGCTCTTATTTCAGCTGATCTTCCTGGTGTGGATCGTGACAAGTGAGCCGTGTATCATTTCTTTTGATCTTTTGAGTCTCTCTATATTTTATAAATTGACCATTTTAATGTAAGCTTCAAATTCAGGTGTGTAAAAATGGCAATAGTGCATGATATTGCTGAAGGTGAGAATGCTTCTTGTGAGCCATTTTGTCTATCTTAATATACCAACATTTTAAGAATGATGTATGTAAATCGATGCATTTAGGAAATTTTCCTTACTTATCTATCATTGAGTCATGGCTACACACAGCAGACAGCAGTGCAGCTATTTAACACAACCTAGCAATGCAATAAGATACTGTTGTTTTATTTACTATAGAGTACTCATCTAAAACATACTGAATTTCAAAGATTGCATATAAAATGTTATCACGTAGTCAAGTAGAAGGAAACAATCAACGCTCATAAACCTCCCCAAATTTGCCATACAAAAAATAGTTCTTCTTAGACTCCTGCCTAGCGACAAAAATATCATTGTTCTTGGATAATTGAATACCAATCAGAAAAAATAGTTTTATAAATTTACTAAATGCAATGTGTAAGAATTCATTTCTAAAACCAATTTCAAAGATTAGATATAACTTATAAGAGTGCTATGATTTTTCACTGTTTGGGTATTGTTTGATGTTATTTATAATGTGATATTGCTTTACTTCTACTTATCCCTTTGTTTCACTTTACTTTCTCACAAATATTAGACATGTATGTTAAACAGCAATTGTTGGAGATATTACTCCTTCTGATGGGATTTCAAAAGCTGAAAAGAGTCGTCGGGAGAGAGAAGCAATAGAGGACATGTGCAAACTTCTAGGTGGAGGGCCCCGGGGTAACACTTTTCACTGCCTTCATATATTGGGGTTTTAAGCTAATTGAGGAGTTACTCATGAAAAATAGAGATGAATTTGTTTGTCAGCTGATAATTTGATGTTGACAATTGCAGCCAAGGAGATCAAGGATTTGTGGTTGGAATATGAAGAATGTTCTTCATTAGAAGCTAAAGTTGTTAAAGATTTTGACAAGGTATCCGAGCATTAGTACTAAGATTCAAACAAATAAATTTTGATGCATTGAGTGTCTCAAGCTGTCTTTTACTGTAATGAAACTTTAAAACTGGTATTTGGACAAAAGCGGTGTCGTAATCAATGAAGAAGCAACATATATATGAAATCAAGCATAGCCAAAACGAATTGCTAGGACTTAGGAGGATGGATATTGGTTAACATAATAATGGTCAATATGTTTGAAATCAATGATAAAATCCAGGGGCCCTAGTTTTGGTGGCTTCGTTACTAAATGATTTGAAGTTTAATTGCCGATTAACTTGTGTTGTGGTGCTGAGCACTTTTGGTCTACATAAAAAATGATCATGCCATCTGTTTTCTTCCAGATTGAGATGATACTTCAGGCTTTGGAATATGAAAAAGGTATGCTTTCTGTTTCTTCCAAGTTCCATGTAATGTAAATATATTGTACAGAGTAATTTCTAGGTGTATGCTAGCACACACCAGAGTGAACATGTTTCTTTACTTTGATGGAATACTATGCTGGGATGAAATTTGTACTTGTTCTTGGCTTGTCCCGTATTAGGGGTCTTTAACAATTAAGATGTTCAAGTGAATTCATTTCATGTATAAGTTCCAATTTTACTTGTGCTTCTGATAGGCCTGTTGTAAATCTCTTTTTTACTTTAACAGCACTTGGCACTTTGATTTTTATCTGGCACTCAATTGCCAGTTTAGCTTTATTTTTTCTTGTCATTCATGTAAACCCTATGCATAGCAAGACATGATGGATAACGAAGGGGTCTCTTGGTATTAACAGCACTTGGCACTTTGATTTTTATCTGGCACTCAATTGCCAGTTTAGCTTTATTTTTTCTTGTCATTCATGTAAACCCTATGCATAGCAAGACATGATGGATAACGAAGGGGTCTCTTGGTATTCCAAGATGCATTGATATTGAAATCAAGACTCTTCAACTAAGTCCACGATGCTAGCATGAGATAATAACAGAATCTGCTCAATCTCTTGGTTTTCTAGCAAAATCTACTCCATCTTCCTATGGTGATGAATTAACTAACTTACTAACTAATGCATTTTCCATTCATTATTACAAATCAAAGTAATTCTTGTAAACAAAATTAGTTATGACATACAAAGAAAATGCTTGATTTTCCCCCCTCTGGTAAGTAGGAAAAAACACCTGCTTCATTTAAGATAGAAATGCAAATTTACAGTAAGACATTTGAATGAGAGCCATTATATTTATAACTACTGTATGGCCCAGAGCAATACTCTGGATGTTTTCTTTTTATCTCTAATAAAATTCTAAGTAGAAGAATTTGATAGGAGTAATAAATATTTCTTCAGATAACACTTGAAACATGATGTATTTGATTATGTAGTGATTTGTAGAATTTTTTAGTTGAGAGCAGAGCTGTGAGCACGCACTCACACTAATGTCACATTTTGTGGTTGTGCAGAGCAGGGAAAGGATTTGGATGAGTTTTTCCAGTCAACAGCAGGTTCCATATCTAACTATCTAAGCATCTTATTCTGCAGTTACTATGTTTAGACTTTCCACCTTATTTGTTCTTTCCCCCTTCTTACAGTGTATCTATTATGCTCTAAAGATAAATAACTTGTTAAGTAATAATATAATTAGCAATTACATTAATCTTTGTTCTCTTCAATCAGCTGAACATTGATGTAAAAGTTGCTTGAGAAATACATTGTATGATGCATCATGCAAAGATATAGTACAAGAACTAATATGGACAAGCTGTACTCACTAGGGAGGCTTTCCTAAAGTAGTAGTTCTTACCTTTGATGGTAGCCATCAAACTAAGGAATGTGCGCATTTGTGAGATGATGACAGAATCATGGCAAATGGGTATATTGGTTGGGAGAAGTGGCGATGTGGTGACATTAAAACTGATGTGTTTGCATAGAAAAAACAGAAAGAAAGATAAGATGAGAAAGAGGAAGTAGAAACTAGAAAACTGTTTAATGGAGTTGTTTAAAACAATCTAACAAGAATACCAAATAGATATCCTTGTATTTTCGAAACACAAATATGAAAGAAGAGATGACACCTTGAATTCAACCTTTCATTAACTTTGCATATATAAGTTGATTCATGATTCATAACTTCAATTTACTATTTAACTTTCATTTTACAAGAAATGAATAAGCTGGAAAAAGTTTTTTAAAAAAGAAATAAAGAAAAATAAATTGCGCATAATTTCAGATCCTGTTGTTAATCTGCTTTGTAATTTTCCTGTTTGGATGCCTTAAACTTATGCCAACTAGGTAGGATTTAAGGCTTATTTGATCTATGTATAATGTCTTCTCAATGTACTTGCTTCTGCTTTCCCTTCTCGCTGTGTTTATGAGAGAAAGGTTTTAACTCGTGCTTCTTTCTGCAGGGAAGTTTCAAACAGATGTGGGTAAAGCTTGGGCTTCAGAGATTATATCAAGACGAGCAAACACAACTAAGGCATAACTTTTTCAATTCTAATGGATTGGTGGCAGCTATTCTTCATAGATTAGTCCTATCTGACCCAAGGTAAATAGAATCATCAATGCTTCTCATTTCGTGCCTTTCCCGTTAGAAGAATGATATATCATCTGATGCACTGTCCCATTTCGTGTTGATATACACCAAGATGTGACATTTGTTGTCTCAATTTCTTTCATTCGAGGCCATCTACGTTTAAAACATTCTGTCATTATCGTCTCTTGCATGGTTTCAGTTTTGATGCTTGTGCTTTTTTGTCAGGCGCAAGGCTGGAAATCGAAGCTGTATCTACGTGGTTTTTATGGAGTTGTAGTCTTGTAGAGCCTTAGATATTGCAAGAATCTGAATAGACAACTTATTTGAACAGCAGCAAAGACATGTATGGGGAGATTATTAGGCCAAAGAAATGACAAATGATAGTTATTTTGTTTCCAATACCCCCGTAGTCATAATATTGCAGCTTTTGTGCCTTAAAAGGGTCTAATGGGTGAAGTATGACTCTCGTACTTAAATGTCACGGGTTTAATTCATTCAACATCCTTTTAGTTAAACTTGTCACAAGGTCTAGTGTGATTTACTTTTTTTTTTTTTTGGTATGATTTGTGGGTTATTACATATGAATATGATTTATTTTGTGTATATCCTTAAATAGTGATTGTTTTCATCATTAAAGAAATTGTTATCTTTTATGTCTTGCAAGAGTGGTCGAGTGGGTAGACCTTGATTCTCGTACTTTAAAATCACAAATTCAATTCTTATTAACATTTTTTTTCAACAAATCTATCTCTGAGAGTATCTTAATGTGGTTCACTTGTTTTTGTAAATTCTTTCTATGATATAAAAGAAATTATAATTCTTGTGAGAGAATAAAAACTTTACAGCTATTGAGTAACAAAACTCCATACGATATCTGTGGGTATGAAATTGTGGCTTTTCAAGATCCAAAAAGCGATCAAATAAAATATTATCCTCTAGGCTTTTCAAAATGGACTATTTGGTTACCCCAAAGCCAAAAGGTTAGAACAAAGGACCTTGCATTTATATCTGCTTTGTAGACACTTCTTTTTTTTTTTTTTTTTAAACAATTTGTAGACACTTCTACATAGTTGATTCTAATATGGGATGTCCTGAACAGAGTTTGATTCAAATATGAAATGTCATTTTGATTCTAATACAGAACGTTGAAGTTTCTAATATGAGAGTTGCGATTTATTTTTCTACTTGGAAACACATATCAATTAGGAATCAAACAGAATTTAAAAGTTTTAATTGGATGATTATATGATTATATATTTCCCACAAATAAGAATTAATACTGACGTACTGACCGGACCTCTCCTGAAGGTTTGAACGTTCACTTATGGCCGCCGCTCCTTCACGCCTCAAAATCCTCTGATTTCTGCATATTCCGGCGACGCAATCACAATCAGATCCACCTATCATCGACCGCCATGGCCTCCCGTCGCAGCTTGCTCTCCTCTCTTCACGTACTTTCCTCTCATTTTTCTCTCCATTCATGTGTTTATACGCATATATTTGCTCATAGAATGTGTGGCTGTTTTTGCGTTTACACTATATGCTCCGTCTACTGATTTGAATAAAAAGAAGTTTATCAGTTTATGTCTGTATGACGTGACCACTTGAGAACAGTGTTCTTTGTTGCAGAGAACGAGTCTGTATTGTGCTGGATTTCAGCAAGGTAAGGAGTATATTTGTAGCTACGCGTGTGTGTAAGTGTATTAGTTCTGATATGTGGAGGAAGTGAATATGGTGTTGAATGTATGCCTTGGTTTTAGAATTTTTAGGGAGCAGCTCGTGGAAGTATAGCACGATTGCATCTTCAAAGCAGAGACTGTTGAAAATAGAAGATCAGCAAAAGAAGTTAGCTAATGAGAGTGATCCTACTTTTGAGTGTGACATTTCTGAAATTCGGGAGCAATTCAATGCTGCTAAACAGAGGTTTCTGAAAATACCAGATGCTTTAAAAGATATGCCCAAAGCGAATCCCAAAGGTTGTTTGCTTTTTCTTTTTTACTTGATGTGTATTTTAACTGTTTGTGGTTGAGAATTGAACTGACGAGGTGCTGGTTTTGATGCAAATATAGGAATATATGCCAATAAGAACCTGCGGCTAGATAATATCAAAGTGTATGGATTTGATTATGATTATACATTGGCACATTACTCCTCTAATTTGCAGACCTTGATATATGATCTAGCAAAGCAGCATCTTGTTAATGAGGTCAGTTTCAACATGGACTAAGTTTTTTTACTCCATTGTCCCCAATGTTTCTTATTATGGTTTTTAGGTGAAAGGGGAATGCTGAATAGTGGGTTGTTTTCCTGTGAATTCTGGTTCCTTCAGTTTAAATATCCTGAAAGCTGCATGGAATTCAAGTACGACCCTTCATTTCCTATTAGAGGGTTATACTATGACAAAGTAAAAGGGTGTCTCATGAAGTTGGACTTCTTTGGATCGATTGAGCCTGGCAGTTGCTACTTTGGTAGGCGCAAGGTACAGCTATTTAGGTTTTTGAACAAAATTGTTTGCGTTTTGTATTTGCTTCGATGAATGATAACTGTTGCTACTTTCTTGGATGATCCTACTGTTGAAATGTGATCAATTGCATCCATGCACGTTAGGGTCAATATGTGTACATCTAGAAACTTTGTCAAATTAGCAAGGAAGTGTTTGTGTGTATATAGTGTACACACACAAGTTGTGATTGCTGCTTGTATATTGGCCAAGAAATACTGCATGCAATTCTAACCTTTTCCATGTTATGCTATGTTGTTAGTCATGAATTTCTTCTCTATAGTCAGAATGATTCTGAGTCTACAATGAAATATTTGCATAGCTAGATTACGTTGCTAGTTTATGTTTCTTATCATTGTTGTCAGAAACCACTGCAGTTTAATGTATGTGAACTCTTATTTCACTTCCATGTGCTCAACACAACTAAATGAAGTCTCCATCTTATTTTTATGTATGCCTTGTGGTCATTTTTCAAGAATTTTATAACAAATCTGGCTGGGTTGATTTCCTGTGAATGTTTTAGTCAGTTTAGTGATATTATTGCCTCATTCTCTGTCAGCCAATTTAACACAATAGAAAATAGAGGCGAACTTCAAACTCAAGTCAAAGAAGTTGGTTTTCATTGTATATACCTTCAGAGTTTTTTTAATTAATATTATTTTACAGCTTAGTCATGAAGAAATTGATGAGATATATGGTACCAGACATATTGGCCGTGATCAAGCAGGGAAACTTGTGTGCTTGATGGATTTCTTCTGTTTCAGTGAGGTTAGTTTCTTAGTAATTCTAAACTATTACTTACATTAGGTATGCCATGTAGGACCTGTGCTCCTTTTGTTTTTTTGAAGTATATTTATTGGCTTGTATTAATAAGGATGGGGCATCAACACTTTATTAATTAGGTTGAAGCCTGAGTTAGGGTCCAACTAATGTAGCTTGATTAATTGAACTAGCATTAGGTTGGCACTTGGAATGATAGATTTTATACACACACGCGGGCACGCGCACACACACACACACACACACGTGTATAATGGTAAATTGTGATGCATTTTCAGGAATTTTCTTATTCTCAAAAGTGCCCTTTTTTCACCTTTTTCTCTGCAGGCATGCCTTATTGCTGATATTGTGCAACATTTTGTTGATGCTAAATTGGAATTTGATGCTGGTTATATTTATGAAGATGTTAATCGAGCAATACAACATGTTCACAAAAGTCACTCGGTTCATAAAGGAATTCTTTCTGATCCTCAGAAGTATCTTGTAAAGAATGTAAGTGAATTACCTAGTTTGTCAGGCAGATGTATTGCTGCTTGCAGTCTTTTGTGTTGTGGGTTTCTTGACTCTCTTTTTCATATACTGTTTGCTGTGTTCCAGGGGCAGCTACTAAGCTTTTTAAGGAAGCTAAAGGACAAAGGGAAGAAACTCTTCCTGTTAACCAACTCCCCCTTCTTTTTTGTGGACGGAGGAATGCGTTTTATGCTCGAAGTAATACTCATTTCATGTTTTTCTGAATTAGCAGTTTATAAGAATGTGCTTGCAGTTTGTGCCATTTGTTAAGTAAAGCATGTGATTGGCTGAGAGAGAGTATGAATTTATGAAATTGTGTCTGTATTTTCATGAATTTCATTCTCAGAGTTCTTTTTCTGCTTTTTTCTTTGCTTAGCTAAAATGTAACTATGGTTAAAAATTAGATTTCAAAAGATTATTAATGTCAAAAATCTAATGTTCACAGCTATACAACACAGGAACTATATCCAATTATGTTATTTGAGTATTTTGTCTCTTCAGTATATGAGAGCAGTGATCTTGAATCACCATAAATGTTCCTCCTATCCTATTCTTGTCATATTTTTCTTTCTGCATTTCCTTTCAGTTAAACCCATAAAATTGCTGAAATTAATTTTGTTTTTTCACATCTTATTAGGATTCTTTAGCTCAGCAAGACTCATGGAGGGAACTTTTTGATGTTGTGATTGCTAAAGCAAAAAAGCCAGATTTTTACACATCTGAACATCCATTTCGGTTTGTTGCTCTATGCCTTTTTTTTTTTTAATAAATAAAAAATGATGATAATTGTTTACAAAAGTGTGATGCTGTGATGCAAGAATTAAATTACAGAGTTGTGTTTGTTATGCATTTCTGCTGGCTGTATGAGTTATATTACTTATATATGCCCATGTTCTCTTTTGGGGTTTTACCATAGATGTTATGATGTTGAGAAGGACACCTTAGAATTCTCAAAAGTTGATTCTTTACTTCCTGACAAAGTTTATTACCATGGATGCCTCAAAACATTCTTGCAAATCACAAAGTGGAAAGGCCCAGAGGTATTTTCTGTGTTATGCATTACTCTGTACACCTTTATAGGATTTTATCTGCTAGGGTGTCTCCAATGATATAATATCCTAATTTTCTATTTGTTACTCATACAATTTTAGGTTATATATTTTGGTGATCACCTGTTCAGTGATCTGAGAGGGCCTTCAAAAGCTGGATGGCATACTGCAGCTATCATCCATGAACTGGAAGTAATCCATTTTTTCTTTATTATCCTCATTAATTTGAGGACTTCTAAAATTGCTACTTTCATGATTCATGATAACATTATTAACATCTTTTTCTCATAAATCATAATAAATAGGATGTGCCTGCAAAAAATGATTTGCCATATTCTTGGATCGAGTTTTAGGTCATAGAGCTCTAAAAGAGGAAGAACTTATAGTTTCTTTGAATATATTAAGTAATAATAGATTAATAGGCTAAAAGTACATTTAGTGAGGTTTGATAAGTTATGGGTGTGAAGTTTACTATGTGAGTTACCATTGTGTTAAGTTTGCTTCTAGGAGTTGGGCTGTATCTCTTCCCTTTCAGTTAAATTTTAGGCTTGAAATCTAATCTCCTATCTGTACTTTATACTTGGCTTTGGAAATTAATGGCCTTGGATGTAGATGTAAGTTCCTACCTCAATTATCTCAATATCCTAACTTCTGAGTGGAAATTGGGCTGTATCTCTCTCATTTTTTTTCCTCTTGTTATTTCCTAAATCCCAGATTCTACTCCTTTGTATTGACAACTAGAGTATGTAATGGAAGCAAAGTCTTTTGAACCTTCATATGAAAACAGCAGCTACTTCTGAAGTTCTGATTGGTTATTATCATCTTGTTGTTGATCCAAATTAATTTTTGTTTATCCAATTATTTGGTTTAACAATATTTTCTCCTCAGTCCTCATATCTTTTTTCTTTTTTTTTTTTTCAGAATGAGATCAGTATTCAGAACGATGATAGTTACAGGTTCGAACAGGTAGGAACATTTATCTAAATTAAAATTTTCATTCTTAAATATTATTAAATATTAATGGAATGTTGTTTCGATTTCTCTCTCCTGCTTTTGTTTCAGGCCAAGTTTCATATAATCCAAGAACTTCTTGGAAAGCTGCATGCTAAAGTTGTCAACTGCCAGATTAGTGAAGCATACAAATCCCTTCTTTGGGAGCTCAATGATGAGAGGCAGAAGGCACGATACACGATGAAGGAAATGTTTAATAGGTCATTTGGAGCTACATTCCTTACTGATTCTGGTCAAGAATCTGCCTTTGCTTACCACATCCATCAATATGCTGATGTGTACACCAGTAAACCAGAGAACTTTTTTTTCTATCTACCTGAGGCTTGGCTTCATGTGCCTTATGATATAAAAATATTGCCTCACCATGTCAAGGTATTATTTTCTACCTTGTCATATTTACATTGCTAAGACTTCGAACCTGTAGATATATTGAAGGTTTGGCTCTGCCCAATTAATTTCATCGGAATCACGGAATGACACGTCAATATCAGTTAGCTATGGACTACATTATGCTGATTTTGTCATGCCATGTTTTTTTCCCAGCATGAAATTTCAAGTTTTCAAGAAAATATTGAAAATTGTCCACACCCCAACTTCTGATTGAAATGGTCAACAGTCATAGTTGTAGACACTTACCCCTTGCAATACTAATGTCCTGGTCTCAAATATCTGATCCACATTTTCTTTTTAATGACAATTTCACATGAATAGACAAAGATTTTACTTGACTTCTGAACATGTATTGCAGATTTGCAGTTATTACTATATGTGCAACTCTTTTATAAGGTTTTCTTCACAGGTTTCATCAGACTTGTTCAAGACTTGAGTGCTCTTCCGGCCAAAGATGGTTGAAACAAGTTGGATCATTGAGTAGGGACATTACTGTTATTTATGTAGTCGTTTTTTTGTACCATTCAATAGAATGGCGGTTTATCCCAGGTTCAAGAGTTTAGTGAGGCTATAGTATACTACTGCATCATCCTTAATTGCAAGCAAATGTTAGAGGATGTGAAGGCCACAATACAAGTAAATTCACAATCCCATTCTTTTGTCTCGTAATAAGTTTTCTTGAAAGCATTGAAGTTCCTTGTACACTTTAATATTTAGTTTTGGTATAGTTTCCTCATCAACTTGTCACTTTTTGGTTACATATTGTGTCTTTATTTTCTATGACGTATATCCAGTTTTCTTATCGGAAACTATATATGTAGTATTATGTACAATTGTACACTCTGCCAAGAGCTTCAATCTTTTATTTGCAATCTCCTCCGTTCCCTATTTGAAATAAAATGTGATTGATACCATTCTTAGTAGGCTAAAGATTTCATCTCGAGATTATCGTGCATTGTTTCTATCTTTTGTATCTTTGATTGTGAATATTGGTGGAGGAATTGATACGAAAAACATGAGCATGTTTGCTTTTCATTCACAGGTTCTACATTGGAATGAAACATATACTTCGATGCTGCTTCTTGTTCTCTGTCTGTTTGTATCTTGCAATGGCTTTTGTTGTAAGGTGTTAGGTATGTCCCTGAATGATTTTTATCATTATAACATTCATGTGAATATTCAATAATGAACATCATTGTCAAATTCAATGATCATTTCCTCAAGAAAGTATCTTGACAAAGTGGTACTAGTGGAAGAGGAAATATAGACTAATGGAGAGGGGGGAGGGGGGGACTGACGGTGATTTTTTTTTTTTTTGAGAACATTTATTCTATCACCGTGAGACTAATTTGATTTAGTTCGGATTTTACTTGAATTGAAAACCTAGTTAAATGAATATTATTATATTTGAACACTTTGTGGAAGGAAATTTCCTGAATTGTCTTCTTGTCGTGTTCCAGTTTTCTACGCAATCCATTATGTTACACTGTTTTTTCCTTGTCCAAATCATGCATTGAAAATCCAATTGTTATACCATGGACTAGGTTCATATTACATGAACTCTAATATAAATATTCTGTACCTTCAGTTAACATATTTTGTATTTACGTTATTAGTTTTTTTTTTTTTTTTTTTTGAAACAAACGGTTATTAGTTTCTATACATATAAATAACTTGATAATTGTTGACACATAATATGATAGCTACAGGTAGAAATTGTCAACTGCAGGTACAAAATGTGTCAAATACAAAATATTAAGGTTATTTTTGGTTAGGGTCTACAATGCAAGATAGATCCTGGTCCATGGTATAATTTGCCCTGAAAGTGAAGTGCCTTGAAAGGGGTTGGAATGGTTAAGTGAGTAGATCATGATTCTCGTATTACAAAGTCATAAGTTCGATTTTTTTGTCAACATCTTCTCGTTCGAGTTGTCTCACACTCTCACTTAAGTTTTTTAGTACGAGTTATCCCTTTTGTATAGTTGGTAAATTATTAACATAAGTGAAGTTTATTACATGCACATCCTCATACAATTACTGTAAAAATAAAAGAGAAAATGAAGCTGGTGTTTTTACGATTTTACCTATTACAGAACTTTCCTTGCTGGCTTATTATTCTTTCCTACTTTTCATGAATCTTCAACCCCTTGTCCTTTTTTGTTAAAAACTTCCTCTTAAAATGGTAATTTCTAAACAGATTATCATTAACCCCTTCTTTACCCTTTCTACTTCAAGGTTATCTCCCCTTTATATTCTTATTATTACTCCGTATATTTTACTGCCTATATGTTATCCTATACCTTCGCTAATTTTAGTTTTGCATATAATACAATGTTGTAATGTTGTAATTGGTCTTGTGCACAGTAAGTAAAAGTCTAACATCTTTGTTCAGTTGAGTTACCATAATTTATATTTTTCTAAATGCTCTGTCACATTGAGACGTGGGGTCCCTTGAGGTTGGGGATTTAACCTTTTGGGATGAAAGAAAGTTGCATTGAGTCATCTAAATTTATGTGGATCTATTTATGATTTGATAAATTTAAATGGAAGCCTACACTTGTGTAATCGAATTGGTATTTTATTCTTTATTCTCAAATTTGAGTCTGTTTCATACATTATACGAGTATGAATAATGCCTCTATATTTTTTATTTATTTAAATTGTTTGGTGTGGAATTTATAGTATTATTAAATTCGATGTGTACTCCATAACAAATAGCTAACACCAAAATAAATACATAAACTGAAGAAAACTTGCAGAACTAAAAATCCAGAAAGTTCAATTAGCTTTGAATAATAAGAGCCAGAAATCCAGAAAGTTCAATTAGCTGTGAATAAGAGCCACGTGTCGATGACTTAAAATGCTACTACAAAATCAGAGCTCTGACTGTTGTATATGGGCTAAAAATACCAGATGACAAGTGCCAAAAAAAGGAAGATAATAAATGTAGTATTACGTGTTAACAAATGTAGCCATTATTTCTTATCCAAGTGTTTTTTTTTTTTTTTTTTTTTTTTTTTTTTCTTATCCAAGCTTGTAGGACAAATGTTGCATTTGACAGCGTGTGAATCTGTCACAATCTTGACAATTGTTCACGGCAACCTCCCTCCATCAATCCTTGATTAAAAAAAAAAAACAATCAGTATATTTGTGATTTAATCAATGAATGATCACAAAAAATAACCAACAAAACTTATTCATAATCAGGCTAATAATGTTAAACGACAACTTCTACAACAAAATCAAACTTAAAAACTTTATAATTATTAAACAATTCAATCAACTTGATTGTGATTGTCCTTCCATCAATTATTTGCATGGTCCAAACCTTTCTATCGCAACAAATTAAACTAGTTATAAGTTTCTAACGTATAATTAATTTTCATGTGTTCTACTTTCAAACCTATTAAATAATGTTTACTTATGTATATGACTCAGTATATATACAGAATTACAGATTAATATTTTAAACTAGTGTTAGGTATATAAAGTTTTTAATATATATTTGGCATATCAAATTACATAAAACAACTATATCTTATTTTATATCGAGTAAAATATTATTTTTATGTGAGGTTATTTAGTTATACTTTTAAATAAAAAAAAGTTAACCCATCAAATTGAAATAATAGGCAAGTTTGGTAAAATGTTGCGAGCACAACCTAGAGGAGCGAAAACAAGTTGAGTCACTTACAAGCCGTTTAGTTAAAGCTTTATTTGAATTTGATCAAATTTGAACTTGAGAAGAGCTTGAGCTGACTTGTTAAATAATTGAACTAGACTTGAACTTAAAAGTTTTGTAGTTCGTGGCTTGTATGTCAAACCGCTTGCGATCTCTCTCTCTCTCTCTCTCTCTCTCTCTCTCTCTCTCTCTATATATATATATATATATATATATATATATATATATATATATATATATATATATATATATATATATATATATATATAGACACACACACAGACACATACACACTATTTGAGCTCAAGCTCAATTGAGCAAAACTCGAGCCTAAATTTTTAAATTTAATTGAGTCCAAACTCAAGCTTGCGTAGGTTTGAGTTGGGCTTAACTTGTTTACACCTTGATATTTGAAAAATTAGTTGTAAAAAATTAATGAGGCAAAAAATTTGAAATTGTGCAAAAATTATTATATGGACCTGAATCCAAAATAAACAATTTACATATTAAATGTTCACAATTTATATGCATAAAGTTCATAATTTACCTATTAAATGTTCACAATGTAAATTATGTGTAAGCTCGTCTATAGTATAACTATTAAAGGTTTACAATTTGTTATTGAATATCAAAGTTAGATATGATTGAGTATATGAGATTCAAATATAGTTTGGTCAAATCCGGAAATTTAGGCCATCAATTTTTTTTTTAGAATAAATGCCAAAAAGAAGGGAAAACACAAAGACAATGAGTAGATGAGAACGTGAACTTGTATTGTTCACCAACTTTAGCTTCCCTTAAATTCCCCTCTCATACACTCCATCTCTCTCTCTCTATATATATATACACACACACCATAACACCATTTTCTTCACGTTAAAGACTTTTTAATTTCCCAAATTGAGTTTCCAGAAAATGGGTGGAAAATATGAAGAAGAAGCTGTTTTTGCAGGTGAATTCACTGAGGAAAACAATCAAACAGTTTGTGTTCTTGATGCATCCACCTTTGTGGGCTACTGGATTCTGAAGAAACTGCTGGTTAATGGCTACAAAGTTCATGCAGCTGTCCAGAAGAATGGTATGTAATGTAATGTCACATTTTTATGGTTATGTTTAAGGTTATGCCATGGAACCAAATCATGGTTTTGCTAGTTTTAAGGTAGTTTGGGGGGTTAATAATTAATGTGTTTGTGAATTTGTAGGAGAGAAAGAGATAATGAAGAAGATCAAGGATTTGGAGAGGACAGAGAAGGAGAGAGTGGTGGTATATAGTGTAGATGTGTTGAATTACAGAAGCATTGTTGATGCCCTTAAAGGCTGTTGTGGTCTTTTTTGTTGCCTTGACAGCCCAGATGGCTATGATGTAAGTTTATTCTCTCTCTCTTAT
Source organism: Ipomoea trifida (assembly GCA_003576665.1). Lineage (NCBI taxonomy): Eukaryota > Viridiplantae > Streptophyta > Magnoliopsida > Solanales > Convolvulaceae > Ipomoea > Ipomoea trifida. The sequence continues at coordinate 23,204,859 of CP025650.1, forward strand.
TATTATTATTTTTTAATGTATACTGTATTAGTACCTTGGTTTCAACTAAGTCTTCTGATTCCGTGGGATAAGACTAAATCAATCAAGTCTCGTTCTCATCAATTAGTTAATTGGGACAACACTAATTCAGTTGAATATAGGTCTCATATGCTGGACTCGACTAATTTAGTTGAGTCTCGATCTCATCCCGTAAAATAAGATTAATTCAGCTGAGCTTCGGTCTCATTCCATATGACAAGACTAATTCAGTGGTGTCTTAGTCTCATCCATCAAGACAAAACTAGTTCAGTTGGGTATCGGTTCCATCACGCAAGACAAGACTAATTCAGTCGAGTCTCGGTCTCGTCCTGCAAGACAAGACTAATTTAGTCGAGTCTTGATCTCGTCTTGCAAGACAAGATTAATTCAGTTGAGCCTCGGTCTCGTCCCGCAAGACAAGACTAATTCAATTGAATCTCGGTCTCGTCCCGCAAGACAAGACTAATTCAGTCGAGTCTCGGTCTCGTAGGACAAGATTGAATCTCAATCTCATTCTACAAGACAAGACTAATTTAGTTGAGTATCGGTTTCATCACACAGGACAAGTCTAATGTAGTCGAGTCTCGGTCTCATCCTACTCGACAAGGCTAATTCAGTCTCTGTCTCATCCTGAAGGATAAGACTAATACAAGAGTCAAGTTTGGTCTCACTCTACAAAACAAGACTAATTTAGTCCAATCTCAGTCTCATGTATTCAAAAAATTCTATTTATTTTCAAAGAAGGAAAAAGTTAGGAACTTTATATTTTTGGACTATTAACATTAGGGCAACAACATCAAAGATTTTTTTTTTGGGGTCTTTGGCAGAACAAAAAACTTGTATGGAGTTTTTCAAAAAAAAAAAAAAAAAAAACTTGTATGGAGTTTTTAGACTAATGAGTGGTAGAGTTTTTATGAAGTTTTTACTCCAGTAAATCAAAATTCTTTGTGGGGCGCAGAAGTAAAAATAATTGCATTGTGGGCGTTTTCGCGCACCACCGCACGCGTGCACTTCATGTCCATGTTGGGCGCTTAAAAGAACTTTTTTTTTTTTTTTTTTGTCAAACTTGTTTTACTTTATTTTTCATCAAAATACCCAACAAAAACCAACACTATTGAGATTGCTATTATGCACTAAGACTTTTATCTTTATATTATATCTGACACGGTTTATATCTTTTTGGGGGTTTTGTTAGGATGTAGTTGTAGATTTGGAGGTTAGGGGGATAATCAATGTGATGGAGGCATGTGCACAGAGTGATAGCATACACAAGATTGTGTTCAGTTCATCTCTAACTGCAGCTATTTGGAGAGAAAACATTTCCACCCTCAAAGATGTTGATGAAACATCATGGAGTAGTACAGATTTCTGTCGAAAAACTAAGGTATGTGTTTCGTTCTGACTAAAAGTTTAAATTGATAGTGATAGTGAGACTGCAATGATATGCAGACATAATCATGTGAAATCTTAGAAAAGAAAAAAAAAATCTGTTTAAGGAACAATTAGACTATGACGATGAATGTTTACTGCACGTTTTCTAGCCAGATGTGTTTCGTTTTGACTAAAAGTTTAAGCTGATAGTGATGAGACTGTTGTGCAGCTATGGTATGCACTGGCGAAAACGCTGTCTGAGCAGGCGGCCTGGGCGCTGGCAATGGACAGAATGCTGGACATGGTGTCTATAAACGCGGGCCTGGTTATTGGCCATGGCGTTTCGCAGCTGAGTCCTGTCCCAACGCTGTCGTATCTTCAAGGCGCGGCAGAGATGTTCGAGAACGGGCTGCTGGCGGTGGTTGATGTCGAGTTTCTCGCGGATGTTCATGTTCGGGCGTTCGCTGATCACTCGACTTGTGGCAGGTACTTCTGCTTCAGTAGAAGTGTTACTACTGAGGAAGAAGCTGTGAAACTTGCACAGAGCTTGAGCCCCTTGATACCCTTACCAGCTAAAAGGTAACACAATATTGTTCAATTAGTATACTCAATTGCCCTTTTGTTTGGTAGAGATTTGAAGCCCAAAACTTAGTAGTGTCTATTAATTTTGATGCAAAAAGTAGGGTATAAAGGGGCTTGTAAGTCGTGAATGGTGTTCTGAGTATACTGAGTGTAGTTTGATAGTAAGTTACATCTTTTTTTATATAATAGATTTGAGTTTGAATTTCATTATTCTATCCCCGTGAAAAAGGGGCTTGTGAGTTTGGTTGTTAGATGTAACTGAACTCAAGCGAGTTGGTTAAAGCCAAATAGATTCAAACTCTAGCTTATTAACGAGTTGTATTAATTGGATTTCTCTATGACCATAGTTACTTGTAAACATTCTAAGTTGCATCACTTCTAACTTTACATTTTATCCAAATATATAATTGCTAAGTTGGTCAGGACCGTTTTAGTCGAGTTGGTCATGTAGTTAACTCGATAACCACAAGATTTTAAGTCTGACTCCCTATGGGAGCGCAAGACCAACTGATCTTCTCAATTTGAGTCGGTTAACTGTTGACAATCAAGACTGATTTACCTTCTTATAATCCTTTGTTGATTAAGTCACAAGACGGATTTCGCCTAAAGCTTACATTCAAGTAACAGTTATTAGCTTTTCCATAAATCACAGTTCCGTCACAAGAAACCTAAAACAAGCCTTTCAAAAGAAAGGAAAAAAAGATGAAAGCAATCTCTCATGGTTGATTTTGCAGGTACAAGTGGGAAACTAATGAAGTGTATGGTGAGAGATTAAGAACCAAGAAGTTGAGCAAGCTGGTTGAGGGCACAGCTGCCACTGCTTGTTAGCATCCAAAGAAGAAATGTAGAAAAGAATCAATTCCAATATTACTGGAATATAATGTATGATGATTATTGGTGGGTTAGTCCATTTTCCTATTAGCCCCATTATTGCCATTAAATAATTATCCTTTTGCTTTTGTTGGGTGTGAATATGTAAAAGTGAAATGTATTTTATCAGTGCAAAATTTTTTTCATTCGTATTATATTTATACAAAAATGGTGAGCATTATATAAGGTGATAGTTTTTGTCTCTTGTTAATGTAGACTGTTAATATTGTCACATTTCCATTGCACATGTGAAGCTTGTTGGTCATTATAAGAACAAAATTATAATTTGAAATTCTCCGTTAAAGTTTTTGTTAATCCGTCAATAGACCAAACCTTTTTTTTTTTTTTTTTTTTTAACTAATAGATTAAGTAAAGAGGGACCAAAATCATCACAACATGGAGAAAAAAAAAAAAGAAAGAAAGAAAGAGAGTTAATTGCACTCATATCAACGATTTAAAATTTAAAATCGCTATTTTTTGAATATAAAGATGAAAAACATATAAGGAGTATTTGGTAAGTAACTGTTAGATGTATATTAACTAATTGTAGAAAGACGTTTGGTAAATTAGCTGATAGCGGATTACATGCAAAATGATTTTTTCGAAAAACTGATCGAAAAAAATTTCTTTGAGCAACTTTTTTTAATTTTAGCATTTTAAAATAATAAACTGTTACAAAAAATCTAATTAATCAAGCACTTATATTGACTTTTAATCAAATCAAGCAGCTAATAGTAGTTAAATAAGACAAAATCAGCTAATAGTATTTAAATTAGAAATCAATTTTCTAAGAAACAAAATAGTATATTCATATAAATTATAATTATAAAATACCGGGGTCCCCACTACATAATAAGTATATTCATATAAATTATAAAATATCAGTTTAGGGTTTAAGTATTCTTAAATTTCCATAAAAGTTGATACAGTGAATCAGACATGAGTCAGCAATGCAGTACATTCCTTTCCCCCCCCCCCCCCCCCCTATAATCACATCTTTCATACTTTATAGGAAAATGGTTAAATTAAGCATGCGATTACACAAAAGTGTAATTAGACCCTATAATTTTAAAAATATATAATTAGATCTTTTAATTGTTTAAAATTATACAATTATATTAAATTTAACATGTTCATCAAGTCATCAATAACGTGGCGATCGTTCTATTAAAAATAATTTTTAAATATTTTATTTTAATAATTCTAAATAAAGTAAAATTTAAAAAAAAATCCTCTTTGTCTCCGCCTTGGAGACGTAGAGGGGGGGGGGGGGTTTCTTTTCAAAAAAGATATTTTCTTTGAAATTATTAAAATAAATTTAAAAATAATATGGAGTAATTTTTTTAATATAATGACCGACATGTCAACGATGATATGAGGAATTGGTCAAAATTTATCGAATTGCATAATTTTAGATAGTTGAGGCACATAATTGCACTTTTTGAGTTGGATAACACAACTGCACTTAAGTGTATAGTTTAGTTGTATGTTAATTTGAACATTCTTTTTACTTTATAATATCACCTAATTTCTTTAACTATCAAATCAACCAATATGGTTGAACTTAACTATCAATTTTTTTTATAAGTGAATTAGAACAACTAACAAGGAGATAAATGCAAAAAAGGAGAAGAAAATTAGAAATTATAGGGTGGTTGTATGTTGGTGGCCACTCTTATGTGCCCGATTAGCGTGTGACAGAGATTTTATTTTTTTCATATTCGATACAAAAACTCAACTTAGTAGTATGCACTACTTTTTTCACTCTTCCCCTCCCCCGATATGTACAAAAAGGACAAAAAATCGAAGATATTAAACTAATGGGATGCTCTCATGAGTCATGATTCATGAAGGATAATTATGTCATTCATTTTAAAAAATCTCATTAGATAATAATGATGAATTGACAAAAAAAAAACATAAAAATTTAAAAAGTCACCAATATTTATCCACAGTATTAAAAACATTCTCATTTTTTCAATTTCCCCGATAATGACTAAGACCTATAAATATATCCAAATCCTAAGCTGTCATTGTCCAAATACTTAAGAAAGGTAGGTTAATGACGCTTCAAGTCTTTGCCTTTTTCTTTTTCTTTTTTTTTTTTCCAAAACATAATTTCAACCTAGACTTTTATTGTTTGACTTACTTGATTGTAGGGGTGTTCATTTGGTTAATTCGATTGATAATCATTAACCATTAATTGAACCAAATGACTTAACTGTCAAGGGATCGATTTTCTTATTTATGAATTAGATGAATAGCTTGCAAAAAAAAAATTTCAGTTAACCGATTAACAAAAATAATTTAATAAAATTTATAAATAAAAAATTTTAATCCATAGTTTCATACCACAAAATAGCCATTATATCATTATATAAATAATAAAATTTTAAAAACTAATCTAATAATATGATTTATGAATTACTAAAACATGCGCACGCACACACATAAAAATAATTCGGTTAACGACACTTTCAAACCAAATTAATCAAAAATTTTAAAAATCATTAACCGTTAAACAAACCAAAACATTTTGATTACAAAATGGGTAACTGAAATTTTTCGGTCCTGTTAATTAACTGATTTTTTACCGAATTGTACACACGGACACACCCCTAATTGATAGGGCCGTAATGTAATTCTTGAAACAAGAAAGGGTCAATATAACATTAGCAAACTTTTGGGGGTCAAAGTGAAATTAAACCAACAACTAACCCCAGGGCTCGGCTCTCCCATCCCCCCTAGTCAAATAAAGAATTAAGAATCAGCTTTCTCCTTCTCTCTTCGTGCTCCCTTTGTCTCTTCCCATTATTGTTCCAAGAAGAAAGATTCCTGAAAAATAGGCTTCTCAGTTTTGGTGCATTCCAAATATAAAAAGAAGTCTATACATATTCTTTTCCATTTAATATATTAATATTAATATAATATATAGAAGAGCAAAAAATATATATATATTATCTGGAATGCATATGGTGAGATTTTGCGTGGGTAAGCCTTTAGAGGTTGAAAGACAGAAACTTTATTGAATCTTGGAAGATCAATTTGGGTCTTTGCCCAATCAGCTAATCAGGTGATTCCAGTGGCTTTCTCTCTTCTATTTGCTTTAATTTTTGGGAAAAAACTATACCCTCTTTTTTTTTTCTTTTTTTTTTTTAATAAGTGGGATTTCTTGAATTTGTTTATATTGGATGGATTATGTTAATTTATATTTGAAAGTAGGATTTATTGCTCATAGAATCTGAATTAATGGATTTTGTTGGAAAAAGCAGATTGAGTGAATATTGAGTTCTGTATTCTATACTCTGCCTTTATTGTCATGGTTTTTTACTTTCTCACATGTCTCAGATCTTTTATTGGCTGAAATTTCAGATTAGGTTTTCAAAAACTGTTTGATAGTGTTATAAAGATTGAATCTTTTGTTAGTGTTAGTTCTCTGTTCTTGCAAAAGTGAGCATATTCTTGTGAATAGTAGAGAGGAATGATTAGGTGTAGTTGTGTTAATGTGGAGGGTATTTGGTGTTTTTTCTGCAGGGTGTTGAAGGGGCAGAAATAAAAACCAGATTTTGTTGGGGGTGTTCGAGAAAATGAGGATGATTTTGAGGTCAATAAGGCGGTTTAGTTCAAGTGTTCGATATAGAGATCATAATTTTTATGGATTTGTGGCACAAAGGAAGCTTTGGGTTGATTCAAGACATCGGTGTCTGTATAAACTGTCTAGCAAACCCGATATTAGTATGTGCAAACATCCGTCTTCTATGCTATCCCGAGATTTGATCACGAGTGCTGCTGGAGTTGCTAATAGAGGTGGCGTGGTGGAATGCTATTTGTTATTGCTTTTGTTGTTTTACTTGCTCTGTTGCTATTTTCTGAGATAAATTTCTTGCCTTTTGTTGATTTTCCCTAAAATTCATTGAATTGCAGAGGTAAACAGAGGAGGGCCGCTTGTGGAATACGAAAGGAGAATTGCTGCTGGTGAACTTTTTGACGGGGATGCTTGCCAGGTACACTACTGTATTATTTTTGGTTTAATTCTCGAGTTTTAGATTGATATTTTATTTGGTACAGAACAGTGACTTTAAAATTTTATTACGATGACCAAACTTTGATGCAAATTAGTAAAAGAAGTTATTAACTTTTGATTAGATGGTAAAATATCAACCTTTGGTATTTCTTTTCTTCTTTAAAGGTGATTCTGAAGGTGATTTTGTAGGTAGGCACCTTGCGAGAACTTCAGAGGCTTTACGATGAACTAAATGAGAAAGCGGTTGAATGCCGGTTGGACCGATATGCTGCTTCTGATAAAAAGGGAAGGTCTGTATTGAATCTGCGGTTTTCACTTTTCACATCAGCCTATGAAGTCGAAAACATGAGTTCATGACACCGTTTTGCATAAATGTTTATGAATTTGGTTGAATTTTCCTAGAAGTTCTTGTGATGTATTGACGGTCTCGTTTCCAATCTTTCAGGAGTAGATGGTTGTGGTCTCGTTTTATTCCACAGTCTAGGTATGCACCCGTGAAAGGGTTGTACCTTTACGGAGGAGTAGGAACGGGCAAGACTATGTTAATGGACTTGTTTTTCGATCAATTGTAAGCACCGTAGCGTCAATACATTGTTTGCCATTATCGTTATGATAGTTAATATACGTAGCTACCTAGCCTCGTTTATATTACATTCGGTTCTCGTTTTGCAACTAATTGTACTTACGCTTTGCTCAGGCCATACGATTGGAGAAAGAAGAGAATCCATTTTCACGACTTCATGTTGAATGTCCACAGCCGGTTGCAAGTATGAATCCAAACTGCACTTACGGGTCTCTTTTTTTTTTTTATTTTTTTTTTATTACCACATTGCATCATATGCTTATTCTCGCTTTATACTGCAATGGATCCTCGGGGATTATTGATGTTTCTGTGATACTGTCTATTTAACACCAGAAGCACAGAGGCGTGGCGGATCCCCTCGAAGTTGTTGCCGGAGAGATCTGTGATGAAGCAATCCTGTTATGCCTCGATGAATTCATGGTAAGCAAGAATTAGTTTACAATCTTTTATCTGCATAAAACGAGTTTTAGTATCTTTGGCCCGCATATTCAGAAAGTTTTACATATATGTTTACATATTCTCGGTTGCTGAAATTCACGGGTTTGTGCAGGTGACCGATGTTGCTGACGCGTTGATTCTGAACCGGTTATTTAGACATTTGTTTAGTAACGGAGCTGTTAGTATATTCCCGTCTCTCTTGGTTATTGAATTTTCGAGTATGGCGATCAAACAGAAAACTAATTCGTGTTTTTTTTGGTTACGGGGAACACAACTGCAGATTCTTGTTTCTACTTCAAATCGTGCCCCGGATAATCTTTATGAAGGTGGACTTCAGAGGGATCTTTTCCTGCCTTTTATTGCTACTTTGAAGGTGCCAACTGAGTTTTCTCGATGGATTATATAAACTCAGGAATTGATATCTATCTAATTGTTCTTTTCCAAGTTATGTTGATTGCGTTTAAGGATAAGAAAACTACAATTTTTGTAGGAAAGATGTGTGGCACATGAAATCGGCTCGTCTGTGGATTATCGGAAACTGACCTCGGTAAATATTAAATTGGAATTCGATTTTCTGAAATAAAAAAAACGGAAAAACTATTTCATGCTTATTTGATTTTTTTTTTTTTTCGTGGTTTACTGAAATATAGGCGGAACAGGGTTTCTACTTCATCGGGAAAGGCTTGTCGACCCTTCTCATGCAAAAATTTCTAATGCTTGTAGGAGAGCACGAGGCCGTTCCACAAGAGGTAGAAGTTGTTATGGGAAGGAAATTGCAGGTTTGTGCACTCGTCCCGAATTTTTCCCGTAAATTTTGAAAGGTTTAACGAGTGAGAAGTTATCTTCTTTTTTTTTTTTTTCTTCGTCTATTCTGAAATTTCCGAGGTCCCATTTGGTGAAAATTACCAAATTTCGTGTTGATTTTATATAGTTTTTGAAAACGAGAAGTCATTGTTTTTCTTGTCTATTCTGCAAAATTTCAGGTCCCGTTAGGAGCCAATGGATGTGCATATTCCCCTTTCGACGAACTCTGTGACCGACCTCTCGGGGCAGCAGACTATCTCGGGTTATGCAGTAAGTAGTTTGACACCGTCTGTTTAGGGCTTTTACGCATATGGTTTTCTATTTTCCCGCTATTCGTCCATTGTCTCTACGCTCTATCTGAGTCTAATTTTGGTTGGCAACGACTCCCCGCTCTTAAATTTCTGCACTCTATTATCCAGAAAAATTTCATACGCTCGCCTTGGATGGAGTACCCATCTTTGGACTTCACAATAGGACTGCAGCATATCGGTTCGTTACCTTGGTTGATGTTAGTCATTTCTCTTCTAGAATGGCTTCCGAGTTTTTTATTTCGTTTTGTAATTCGAGAAAAAGCATGATGTTCTCGTGTCCTTGAAGAACGAAATCTTAAGATTCTTGAAAATTTGTCAACATATACATGATGCTTTTTCGCGGGATTGCAGGTGATGTATGAAAATAAAGCCAGACTGATGTGCACGGCTGAGGGCTCTCCTGTAGAACTGTTTGAAAGAATCGTAACGATTTCTGATGCCCAGCAGATCGCTCCGAGGTCTTCGAGATCTGTGAAGAAAGACGATATTGACCTGTGTGTAGACAATGAGCTCGGTTTTGCAAAAGACCGTACCATTAGCAGGTAATTACTACGCATTGTTGTTACATATTCTATTTCGCAAATACTTGTGTGAGGCCATCTTGACGGATATCAAACATGTAATGCTTTTTAGTAAAAAATGTAATACTTTTCTATAGGTTAACAAGTATTGTACTTTTATGCCCTGCCAAGTGGGTAAAGCATGATTCTCGTACTTGAAGGTTACGAGTTCAATTCTTGTCAATACCCTCTTGGTCAAGCACGTCACACTGGGTCTTCCTAGTGCAGTTTAGCTCTTCTGTGTGGCTTGTGGGCAATTACACAGGAACGAGGTTTATCTAGTGCACACCCTCGGGTAGTGGTTGCTGGTCTCCCCTAGCTACCCAAAAAAAAAAAGTATTTCATTTTCGGTGGCTACGGGGGATCCGCAGCCACTACCCAAGGGTGTGCACTAGGTAAACCCACTCCTGTGTAATTGCCACAAACCACACAGAAGAAGTAAATCGCACAAAGTGTTATTTGTTCTTTGAAAAGTATTATTGCAAACGTAATAGTTGTAAGTAAATTTTGTAAAAATGTATTATTTGTCTAATGTAAGACAGTCTCACACAATACCAACGGTTCTATTTAGTCGCATTTGGTGGTATTAGGTTGTTTGTGGGTGCATAAAAGATGAATGTTTGATGCATATGCAGGCTGACAGAGATGAACAGCAAAGAATATTTAGAGCAACATGCAGAGATGTTTGGGGGAGAAAATGTAATACATATATAGGAAGAGGAAGATATATGGGTCTGTGAAGACCATTGTTGTGTGTAGGAATTTTTTTTTAATAATGTGGGAGTCTCGCAGGTTGATCGTTTTTGTGCTATCCTAGCAGCATCACAAGATCAACACAGTTAATAAATGGTCTAGAATCTTTAGTTTAGTGAACCATTGTAACTATGATTCCATTTTCAACATTTTCCATAGATGAAGAAGATTGTTGTAACAGTAATTGAATTATTATTATTATTATTAAATTATTTTTTATTTTTATTAGTAAAAATGACACTTTTAGTCGAAATCTTCGAGATAATCTGTTAATAAATCATTTCATTGGCAAATATAGTCCTTAATGACAATTTGTCAATTATTAGGTATTCACATTTAGTGGTATTTGGTTAGTGAGATTTACACCATACTATAAAAACATATAAGACAGATATGTATGTGTACATATACACTAAAATTTTATATTTAATGCATGAATAATATAACCACTGAACTATAACTATATTTATCACCTAATAAAAAGACAAATCCAATAATTAAAAGATTGTGCGAACTAAATTTCTATTAATCAAAAGGACTAAAAGCCATTTTATTCTTTATTATTATTATTATGTGCATAGATCAAAATATTTGAAATTTTAATTGTATTTGTTTGTCAACATAAAATTTTGGATTTGTAGCATTGACAAATTTTAATATTAATAACTAACTAATATAACCGTATAAAGACATTATAGATTATTATAAATCTAAATTTGAATAGTAATATAAAAATTATCACTTCAACATATTATAAAATCTAAAATATGTTATGATATTTCTCAATTTATCAAAAATTAAAAGTATTATTTTCAAAAAAAAAAAAATTAAAAGTATTAAACAAAATCAACTAAGAATTAAGATCCATAAAATTTGATGAACATCTAAGTTTAAAATAAAACATCAGACAAGCAGTCAATAATCCAACACAACAGTACCAAATCTTGGGGGGTTCATCCCCCTACAATTATTACTGTAAATTTCAACTGGTTCTACTCTGTCTGCATAGTAATGATACTCCAAACTCTAAATAACATGTCATTTCTCATGAGGTGAAATGAGCAGAAAACCTTAATTCCTCCAAACCTGAATGAAACTTTCCTAGATGGATGGCTGCTACACAAGAATCTTCGTCATATGAGTTGAGCAGACAGGTGGGGATAAACCATTCACAGTATCCAAAATGCCAAGATTATGTAGAAAGCCTTGCATCTTTGCACTTCAAATCAGTCACGTTCAATTCTACAGCATTACTAAACTGCACATTGGAAGAAAATGTAAAAGTTGGTCTGTGCATTGAGAATTTTATGATTTGACTGGATATAGTATGATATGGAGTAGAGAAATATCACTTACCTTAGCAGCTTCTAGGAATGTTTCATGTAATACATTGAGTGGCCTTAGAGAGGGGCGAGCCCTCGCGCACTGGTGCAGGATCTCCACTCCATCATCCCTGCACCAGCAGTGCAGTTGTTGATTAATTGCTAATCTGAGTCCTCGTAAACTCCGCCATCATCAGAAAAGTCATCAAAAGCTCGAACATCAAGCTGATAGCGCAAGATACCCCCTATGCCACCAAAACCTCTACAAAACTGAGATCCTTCTTGAGATTTGTTGGTAACAAATTCCAAAGAGCAACCAAAACGCCTGTACTCGTTTGCAAACCACTCTAACAATGGCATCTTATCTTGAACCTCCAACTCTGCATTTGTTTCTGGATCACGGAAGTTACTCTGATCAGCCTCTTGATCCTTATTCAAGTGTTTTATGATAGTTTCTCCAGATGTGTTATTTTTCAGCACATACCTAGTGATGTCCAAATTTTCCCACACAATAAGTGTCTCAACAGCCCCCATTTCCAGTACTTTCAATGTGTCATCAACACCAAAAACATACTTGCCAGTGTCCTGACTAATCTCCTCAAAGTACTTGCCGATCAGTTTCTTCTCTTGTATAAACTTCACATTAGCCAATATCTCAGCAGACAGCTCAATTGCCTGATTAAAACCATTCTCTCCACCATAAGAAACATCCACAACATTCAAGATTTTTGCCTGGAGACGGATATCAAACATATCGGACTGACTGAGTTCGGTCTTGAAGTCAGCAGATCCAGCAAGTATGAGTCCTGAAACATTGGGCTGACTGGTTGCAGGATTAATGAAAAATTGGGTGGCAAGTTCAGCAGTCTTTCTCACATAGTTGTGACGCTTCTCCATTCGAAGACGTGCAAACCGAAGAGCAGATTGTCCTCCTCTACCGTGCTTCTTAGGGAGGTCAACACTAAACTTGTGAAGAACCTCCCTAGTGTTGCCACTCAATGTCCCAAAAAGGGTTCCATTCCCATCCATGACAATGAATCCAAACTTGTCATCAGATTCCAAAAGTTCATTAAGAGCTTCAGTATGGAACTTGTTATCACATAGGTAGAGAGATGCATTTATGGGCCTGAATGGTTCAAAGTCAATTGTGACCTTCTTCTCTTTCCCATCTTCTGTAACAATAGTTCCAGTGTAAAGTACAAGACCATTTGGAGGCACTTTGTTATAGAGTTTCAGCCTCTGTTGGGCAGATGTGATTGCACCCAAAACAGATTGCCGGTTCACTCTACTTTTGATGTTTGATGCAGTTCCAAACTCATCGCCAAGCATCTTGGTAACACGAGAAATTTGATCACGAGGAGGCATAATTAGAGAGATCATGCTGGTACCATTGCCTCGAGCAGCTTCCAATGCTTTAATTAGCTTTTTGATTTTCCATATCTCAATGTTCTTATCACTTTCATGTGCATCAGCCATTGTGAGATATAAAGAAGCTGCAAAAAAAAAAGGATGAAATCTTTAAACAATCAAGAACATTAAACATGGTAAACTCAAATACAGTGGTGGATGATGAAAAACTTGAAAGCCCAAAAGCACCAGAACCCTAAATAGACCAATTACCAAACAATGGCACAGCACAATAAAGTGACCAGAGTAAAGAGATTAAAATACATTGGATAATTTAGTTAGTATAGATTCTACCTGATAACCAGCATAGGTATTTCAGAGACTAGTTTGGTTCCTATTCAAAGGAGACTAAAAAGAATTGCTAATAAAACAAGTAAACCAAAGGAATTACTTTGACATAATATTTATTTATCTGTGAGAAGGTGCAGTGAAGAGGGTGTTCCTAAATATTACTTTGACATACGGAATATTATTTATTTAGCTCCGCTTCTGTTCTTTCTTCCTTTCAATGCTAACCAATCAGGCACAGGTAAAGATGTATCATCAATAGAATGACTTACTTTATAAAAGCATCATAAATTGGATGACTAAGACAACAAATTAACATACTGTTTGAATTTCAAGGAAAAACACTATGCATCATCAACCAAGCAAATCCAATGCATATGCAGGTATCAAGATATTTAACTGCACAATCTCAAACAGAAACATAAATCGCAAGCCTTTCCCTCCAAATACAGCAAATCCAATACACATGCAGGCATCATCAATCCAATAAATCAATCAGAATATTTGAACTACAATAACAGATAACCATTTAAAAAAAAAAAAAAAAAAAAACGCTCACTCAAGCTAAACCATACCTAGACATCACAACCTTCAGGATACAAACAATTCATTATCATTAAATAAAAATATACAATTCCACTTAATCTCAATTCACAAACCTCAGCTCAGATCAATATATCCGATCAATCACACGCAACACTCGATACATCAACCATGCATCATCATCAATACACATACATAAAAACATCAAAACGTCACATGAAACGTACAACCAAAACAAATACATACGATATATCAATCAAAACGTAAACAACCATCAATACGCGTGTGTATAACACCAAAAAAGCGCAGATAACAGCAAATTCAGATCAAGCGAAAGCACTTACGCTACGCAATCTAGATTCGACGATCAAAAGCGTGTGAGATTTAGGGTTACGACGAACGCTTACCAAAAAGATAAAGATGCGAGAAGTGTCACGAAACTATGCGGCGTGTGAGAATTGAAGGGAAAAAACAATTGGGAGAGGTTTTATGGTAAAGGAGAAACGGAATACAAGTCCTAGGGCAAAACAAACTTCTCCAGCCGACTTTCAACAGATATTTGGCTTTTTATTTTTTTTTAATTTATTTTTTTTATTAGTTATGTATTTATTTATTTTTATTTTTTTCCTAGTTCACATAATTTTAAATTTTCCCAAGTATAAAATTTTGTGTGGCTATTGAAGAAACAATGTGCAAGAATATTCAAAAAAAAATTTCCCTACAATAAATTGCCAAAAAAAAACTAATTTTTAGCGAGAGAAAATATTTAATGTATAAATACTACAATAACGTAACTAGCAATTTGTAATTTCATTATGATTTATTATTATATGACAGTATTACACTCGTTGGGCATGGAATTCAAGACATTGAAAACATTCATTTAGATGATTTTGGAGATTTATAATTAATTAATTTTAGCAATTAATGCAATTTCTTGGGCGGCAAACTTATACTATTCTAAGCTAGCGCTATGGAGTATAGACGCTAACGGATCTCTCAGTTATTATTTATAAGACATTATATGTGAGTAAATAAGACACATCTACAATCAATCAAAACGTTGATGGTGCCCAAGTATGAAGGGAAAATTATACTATGAATCATGATCTACCTTGCATTGTAGACTCTAGCTTAAAAATAACATTCAGATTTTGTATATGTAGTTGACACATTCTGTACCAGATATTTTGTATTAGGGTTCACAATGCAATTGAGTTGAAAGGTGCACAAATTTATTATTATTATTATTATTATTTGTAACAAGGGAAACTTACAGTCACTTTTCGAGAGTGTGCACTTGAAAAGTCCCGCTTAAACTGTACTAAGAAAATCCCGTGTGGCATACTTACTAAAAAAGTATTGACAAGAATCAAACTCATGAGTCATGACCACCAAATACAACAATCATATTCCACCCACTTGGTTACCTCTTTCAGAGTTGCACAAGGCTATTTTTAGTACACCCAAACGGTTTGGACAATATTATATTAGATGATCTAAGTAAAGTGGACGAAATATGATAATTGTAAAATATCAAAAAAATTACTCCCTCTGTCTCATTTTACCTGTCTTACTTTCCTTTTTAGTTTGTCCCAAAATGTTGTCATCTTTCCAAAATTGAACATTACTATCATTCTACTTTTCCCAATTTACCCTTATGACTTTTACTTTCTTTATTGCTTTTATTTCTAAAAGTGAAAAAGTTGGGGATATAATTGGAAATCACATCACATTTACTTTAATTTCTTAAAAACCGTGCAAAAAGCAAATGAGACATTCAATTCGGGACGGAGGGAGTACGAGTTTAATTCTTACTTAACACTCAACTCAACATATGGTAGGGTGAAGCAAACATTTTCCAATATGCAAAGACCAAAAACCTGCAAGAAACGCATGAGGCCTGCAAAAGCAAGAAGTGGAAAGAGACCCCATTTTGGTAGTTTCAAACAAACCCAGAAAAATGTCAGTGGTAATTGAGGAAGGTAGCAAGTAAAAGATGAGGGAGGGACAGCTCAAACCCTTCATCCAATTACTTTCAGTCAATATCCCCTTTTTGCTTTTCCTTTTACTCTCTGTCTCACACCTTTTGGGCAAGGCATCTTATGCTTTCATTTCTTTATATTTTGTTCACATTCCCTAAGCAACCCCACTTAGGGCATATACCAAGAGTCATTGTCTTCAATCAAAGGTTTATACGATTTACCTCTCAGGTGTAATTTGTGAGTTATCTTAGTCGAATGCATTTCACGGAGTCTTCTTAGTACAATTTACCTTTTCGGTGTAATTTGGGGGTTATTAAGTAGAAACGAGGTTTTATCCGGTAGCAGACTCTCAGATAACCAAACAAAAAAACAAGACTAATAGACTATTAATAATAGATTGGTAGACCAATTAAGTTGTGCTCGGGGATGAGGTGCCTTGTATCATGCCATGGACAATGTAGCAATTTGCCTCTCACTACAAGCAATTGCTATCTTTTAGGTATTTCTAATTGTTTTAAGCTTGGAATCTTTGATCTTAACCATGAGTCAAATTTTGAACCCAAAAGCACAAGTTCATAAAAGTAGCTTTGTAGTGCAATAACCCGCATTAGTAGCTCAGTTGGTTCTTGAATGACAGATTGTGTGTAAAGACGTAGGATTGAGCCCTGACAGCCACTTTGCAGTATAACATAAGACATCACAAGAGAGCAAAAAAAATTGAAAGTAGACAGCATAGCCACACAATTCCAAACATATTTACCAACAAAGAAGGTTATCTACATTAGAACATGACCTCAAAGGGGGAGCACAAAGTACCTAAGAGGCTAAGAATCTAACTGCAAATTGAGAATCTCAAAGCTCTAAGAATGGCATCCATTCCAAACCCAAAGAGGTCAAGTTACCATTGTGAATAAGACAGTGGGGGGAAAAGGCGAAATGATAAACAGAGATCAAACAGAACGTTGAGTGGTCTATTATGTTCTCTCTTTTTCTTTTTTTGACTTTTTTTTACTGTTTTCTCTACCTAAGAGTGAAAGATTGGTACTATTTCAGTAAAGAATAAAAAAGAATTTTACTTATCTACTTCTCTGCTGTTCAGTCTTTATTATCTTGGCCCTGAAAGCTCCATGGCGTGCGCATCATAGTCATCATCTGTCATTGTCCCGAAGATGGGCAAATGGTCATGCTCATTGTCATCATACCCCGGGACCATGGGGGTAGACCTATGGGGGGCTTTGATGCTGTTGCAGTTGTGCGAGGCTGCCCATTTCTCAGCAAGACCGTCTCCCTCGAGCATCCTAACAACCTCGGACATCTTGGGGCGTTGGGCCGGGAGATATTGAGTGCATAGTATGGCCACTTGCAGCATCTCCCCGACTTCAATCCTGTCGTAGTTGATCCCTAGCTCTCGATCAACCAATGCATCGATTTTCTTCTCTTGCTGCATTTTGTTGACCTGAAATTTACGAGTTTATGTCACAACGGTTGTGAAAGTAAAGAGAGAGTTTCTGAATACGTTGTCTTATTCTGTCGTATAGAAAAGAGAATACAAAGCCCTATAAATAGATGCTAGAAGACTACAAATAGAGGAATGCCTACCTAAATCCCTAAGACTGCCTAATCTATAGAGATTCTATATATATTCCATAACAATTAGCAATGTCAATAAGTGTAAACGAGGGATTCTTTTAGTTTAACGAAAAGTCGAAAACCAATTGCAAAATAAGCATTACCCATTCAAGTGCAGCGCCCTTCTGGTTTACTGCCTTGCCCAATTCAAGAGCTCTCATTCCTGTTATGAGCTCTACTAGGAGAATACCGAATCCAAAGACATCAGTTTTTTCAGACGATTGACCAGTCGAGAGGTATTCGGGGGCAATGTGCCCGACCGTGCCACGAACAGCAGTGGTCACATGTGACTCTGCGTGATCAAGGAGCTTTGCGAGGCCAAAGTCACCAACGACAGCTTCATAATAGTCATCCAAGAGTACATTAGCCGCCTTCACGTCTCTGTGGATTATCTTCGGATCACATTGTTCGTGGAGATAAAGAAGCCCTCGGGCAGCTCCAATCGCAATTCTCTTCCTGGTGTACCAATCTAGAGGCGGTTTTCCTGTCATTATAAACACAAAAGACCGAGAAATGTATAGTCCATATGGTTTTGCACTGAAAAGTTTGTAAGATTGAATAACACACAGCACATTTCAGCGTTTCCTGTTTCTAATCACGGGCCAGAAATCTGTGACTACGGTTTGGGGTATAGACATCAGCAAAATCATACACAAACTCGAAGCATACTTCAAGCAGTTAAACATGGTCCCCAACACCCAACCACATTGGTCTGAAGCTACAGAATAGAATACGAGGGCCCCACCCAAAATTATGTCTATCAAGTTAAAAAAAAACGAACATTTTGTGGGTCATGAAGCCATAAAAACAGTAAGGTACCGACCTCTGAGTCTTGCTGCCACGCTACCATTTGACATGTAGGGATACACCAGAAGGCGCTCGGTTGGTGTGGCGCAATAGCCAACTAAGCGGAGCAGATTTCTATGAACTGCCAAGCTAATGAGTTCGAGTTCTGTCTGGAACTGTGATTCCCCCGCTGTCCCGCTAATATCCTTTAGCCGCTTAACTGCCACCAGTGAGCCATCCCCCAGTTTTCCCCGGTAAACATTTCCAAATCCCCCCGTGCCAAGAATGTTCTTGGAGCTGAAATTATCAGTTGCGTGTTGTAGCTCTTTGAAAGCGAAGCTTCTGAGGTTGCCTAGTTTTATTAGTTCCTCGTCTTGCAGATCTGAAACATAAAATGCACAGTTCAAACACTCATAATTCATAAAGCTCGTTAGTAGAAGCAACTAAACATATATACACACATACACACCCAAAAAGAGAACTAATATGGACGATTTTGCTTAAGAACTAACTAACCGTTAACATTTAGAATGGACTGTTTTGTCTGTTTGCTTCGTTTCCAAAAGATAAATCCGAATCCTAAGAGGAAAAGGGAGACACAGCTACAGCTGAGTGCGAGTGCAATGGCAAGTCTTTTCGAGCACTTCTTTCCTGGAGTTCACGAGACTCGGTTTAGTGATCTATACTACTTAATGGCATAAACAGGCAGAAACAGAATGTTAGAAACAACAGGCTGAGAGAGATGTCCATAGTTTACCCGTTGAAGTCTTCAAGAAGAATGAAAGCGGGATTGGGTTGAATGATCCATTGCACATCCCAGAGGAGAGGCTTCCACAAATTAGCGGGTTGCCCACAACACTACACCACCATTCATAACAATGTATAAGCACAATCACAAGGCAAACAAAATGCGAGTGGCAGAACATAGCCTCGTTTGAACTGTAATTGGAGTAAAGCATAATTCATATACCAGACTTTTGTGCACAACACAAAACAAACAACTTATATCATACAAATTAATATATACTCCGTAAATATTAAGGGGGCCAACCATAGCCAAATTGGTCAGGTTGGCTTTCTTCTTGGTTTGAGCTGGTCAGTTACATGCTGGTTTAACTCCTTCTGGTCTTTTACTAACTAGGGTCACAAGGCGGGGATTAGTATGTTTTCTTTCTTTTCTCTCATTACTCAGTACACACTCTCGGGTAGTGTTCACTTGTCACCCAAAAAAAAAAAAGAACAATTTAGCAGAGAAACCATACTTGAATGTTCTAGCAGGAAACTTGGGGACAGGTCCACTGAAATTGTTGTAAGACAAATCCCTGGAAGGATAAAAACCATGTTTAGTACCTTAAACCACAATGCTGCTCTGAACCAAAACAATTCACTTCAAGAAAAACAGTTCATATTCCAAACTTTTCATTCTTAAGATAATGAGAGAAAAGAAAGGAAACACAAAAGAGAGGAATAAAACAAAAAGGGCACACTCACAAGAAAGCAAGTTTAGATGCCCTAGCTAAGGACAGTGGAATAGCCCCGGACAAGCTATTGTTGTTCAACCTCCTGTTCATTAAAATAACAGAACCAGAACCAGAACATAATAAGAAACCAAACATGGTCAAAGAAAAGAAAAGAATCCAACATAGTCAAAACAATAAACCTTAAAAAGGAAGAATGAAAAATTTCTTAGAAAGAGAGATAACTCCAAAAGAACAATCTACCACTTACAAATATTGGAGGCTGTTCAAAAGACCCAAAGTTTCAGGTACATGACCAGAAAACTTATTATTGGATAGATCCAAAGTCTGAAGATTGGGAAGCCTGCCAAGCTCCCTTGGAATATGTCCTGAGAAATTGTTGTTTTGCAACAATCTGCATGCCAAAAAGATGGAATTTTATTTCTAGTGTTTGGACTCTAACACAAATTGGTATCTGAACCTCTTTTTATCAGAAAAAAGGCCACCTTATACATAAACATGGTCTGTTTTCTTACATTTGTTTGAGGTTTGTGAGGTTTGCATTCAACCCAGACAATGTCCCAGATAAACCTTGACTTGGTGCTATGCTGTAAAACCCAGAAACATAAATTATTCTCCATAACTTTTACAAAACAGCACTTAAATTCCTTCACAAAAAAAAAAAAAAAAAAAAAAACACTCACAAGGCAATGACAAGATTATCAGAAGAACAAGTGATCATAGCCCAACTACAAGGGTCCACTGAATCAACATCCCAATTCCTCAAAACTCCATTTGGGTCATTCAGATAATTCCTTATAGCTATCAAAGCTTCAACTACAGCAAACAAAAGGTCAGTTCATCACAGCAAAAACACAAAAACCCAGAAACCAAAAACCAAAGAAAATTGCTTTTCTTTGGTGTTTTGAGTACATACCTTCAGGGTTCCTCCCTTCATAAGAGAGAGAAAGAGTGGCAGAAGCCAGGAAAATGCAGAGAAGAAAGAGGCTCCCTCCATGGCAGAAATGCATGTTGGCAGCACAAAAAACAGACAGAATTCTCCTACATTTGCTCCCTAAGACCAGCATTTCTGTATTAAGTTATTTCCTCCACAGCCCAGAGACAAAGAGAGGTAAAGGTGAAAACTTTACCACAAACTATGGCATTGTTTTAATGGAGGAGTGGTGGGTCTGAGGAAGAGTAAGTGGGGATGATACGGGATGTCAGTGACAGTGAGGGAGGAGGGGAAGTTTGAAGCTCAGAAATTGAGAGTGACAGGAATATAATATGCACTGTGTGTTTCTCTCACTAAACCCATTCTTGATTTCTTGTTTTCTTCTCTCTCTCTTTCAACATACGTGTTTGTATATATGCAGTGGTTGTTACAGTCAAGGACACAGGGAAGGAGATGCACGGCAAGAAAGGTAAAATGGCAATGTGGAGTGGGGGGGGGGGGGGGGGGGTTGGAGGGGGAGGGGATTTTCGAGAGGTTTGATGTAGGCACACAACACAATACAGATGTTAATTCTTCTCATTTGTTCCTTTTGATAGGCTATGAATTGAGAAAAGACCAGACAAAATGGTCTACAAAATCCCCCTACTATTATAAATTATTATGCCTATTTTCATTAAGAGCTAGGTTGAATCCAGTGGATTATGACATTATGTATCCAAAAATGTAGTAAGTGTTTTGTCCCCAAATAGATGAAATATGATTTTTATATTAAGATATTTTGAATTCGATGTTTATAAACATTGTTTTAGGTTGTTTTAAAAAAATAAAAATAAATAAACATTGTTTTAGGTTGAGCATGTCATCACACATGTCTATGACTTGAAGTGGGTGACTGAATAGATAGAACATAATTCTCGTGCTAAAATATTTTGAGTTTGATTATTGTCAATACTCTCTCGATCGAACTCGTCGCAAAGAGTCTACGCTTCAAAGTGGATGACCAAATAAGTGGAACATAATTCTTATACTAATATATACTAATATGTTTCCATTTCAATTTTTCAACATATTCTCGACCAAATTCATTGCATAAGATCTTTCGATAACAATTTATTTCTCTAATACAATCTATGAATTATTACACAAGAGCTGAGTTAAAAATAATTTTTTTTAAAAAAAAAGTTAAGTCTATGCTTAAAAGTTGCTACTGGTATCAATATATAATTACTATTAAGAAGAAGAATAAGGAACTCTGTTTAGTGGTGTAATTCCGAGATTCTATATAAAAAGATTTAGAAAAAGTGTCAAATAAATCATCGAATTTGTATGATTTGTGCAATCAGATCATCGAACAAGGTTGTCTCCCCTTCATCTACATGGGGTGGATGAAGGAGGGGGAAGCCATGGCTGGCTCTCCTTTGTTCTTTGTCCAATTCAAGACTTAACCAATTACTCCGTATTATTTAGACTTAACCAAGTTGGTCCAGTAAAAAAAAGTGGTGGATCTTTACCACTTCCCGTGCACCCATGACACGTGCATGTTGCATGCATGTAGTCACTCCGACCAATTGTCATCCATTAGAACTGAATTTTAATTAGGCTAGCTAGGTTTAGTCCAAATAGTAATTGGGTAGGTGGTGGATCGATCTACTCACTTAACCGTGAGAACGAGATTTAAAAATGTCTTATGGGTAAAAATCTTAGAAGTCATTTTCTTTCAAAATGAGTCCTTTCCTTTAATTATAATATGTATTTTCTATTGACTTCATTTTTCGTGAATAACTAAACATTAAAATTTTGAAAGAAATTAAACAAATAATTAGCATTGTTACCAAACCGCCTACCTTTAATTTAAACATATAATTATTACTGTTTTTAAATATAACTTACTAAGTTTACTTAATTTTTAATTTTATTTTTATAGTATAATATAATGTCACATTATCCAATATAATTTGTGCAAGCTTTTGAACTTGTTTACCTGAAAGCTTGGCTAGAAGCCTGGAAATCAGCTGGACCCCATTAGCCTTAATAGTTGTTAATCAAGGGGGAAACACACAACGTTAGAAGTCTAAGGTGACAAAGAGATCTTTAATGCTTTATTAAGGTTGTAATTATGATGTTTTTAGTTAGGAAATTAATATATGGTACATTTATCTCATTTCACTAACTGTATTCACTATTCAATTCGTTAGTCAAACTAATTCTTTTTCTAACTTTTTGTTTTCTTATATATGCTGCACAGCAAAAAAAAAAAACGAATAAATAGAAAAACAAGAATTGCAATTCCTTCCAACCAAACATTATAATTGGGGTGGCAAAAGAATCGTGGTGGAAAAGCAAGCCCTCTGATTTTCGTCGAAGTGTTCTCCGTGGGTGTTGTAGTGCTGTGGAAGTCTCTGTGGGTGTTGTCCATGGTGTTGTGGTGCTGCAGAGGGTGGAAGTCATTTTCCTCCAAATCAAGCATATTTTCAATGGTATCCCAATGAAGTGCAATTCAATGGCTATGGGAAAGGGAAAAAATGGATGAAATGACACAACTATCCTTGGTTATTATTATTATTATTACATAAGAACATTTTAGTCTTTATACCACTTCTTTCCTTCTCAATCCCAATAATTCTATTCTTCCCTACCAAACAACGCAATTTGAAATCATATTGTATTCACACCTTATCTTTTCCCACCGAATTACCATTCATTTCTCCTCTAATTCCTTCATTCTAACCAAACAACCGACATGGGTTTGCACTAGGGTTTTGCACCAAATACAAAGAGGCTGGTGCGGGACCGTCGTAGTTTTTCCTAAATTTTAAATACTAATAATATTATATTGAATTACATTACGAAATCTTGTTAACTGAATAAGATACATAAAATGGAAACCGGTGAGTGGTATAAATTGCACCAAATTTGTGAGAATTGGGTCATTAATTTCCAAAAAAGGGGTACATGCAAATTATGTGTGGATTTGAACTACATCATAGGATCACACATCTTTTGTCCTCTGCCACAATTGGCTTAGGGATACTTGATCACTGTTGGGAAAGGGTGCCATAATTTTCCAAAAATGATTGATCAATCGTCATGGAGATATATTGTTGTTGACAATGTCCTTGCATGGTTCCATTGTCCGATGTGACATCTTGTTTTTGAGTACATTATCAAGAAATCTGTTTGAGTGTCGGTTGAGGTTATGTTTTGTCTGTATTTATGAACATAAGTTACGTTAAAGCAATCAAAAGAGAAAGAGTGAATTAGTTTGTTGGTGTGGAACAAGAATTTTACAAGGCAAACCAAATAGGATTGTGTTTGCTCGGAGGCCCGAGTAGGCGAGTTAGTGGAACATGACTTTCGTATCTAAAGATTACGAATTTGATTCCTGTTAACACTTTTTTAGTTATGTCCACTGCACATGGTCTTTCTAGCGTTCTAGTGTGTCTTGCGGATTATTATAACACACAGGTAAGGTTTACTTAGTGCAAACTCTTGAATGACGAATATTTAAATGGATGTTAGCATACTAATCATATGATAACATATAGCAAGTAAGTTTATATAGCTTCTTCTACTTCATCATACCAGGCGGTGTGTCAAGCAATGTCGTAGGCGACAACTATTAGTGGCTTATGATCGACATTTTTGTAAGCCTAGCTAGTTGATGAGTTATCTTCTAGATAGAGTCTAACCTATCCTACCGAACAGAGGGATCAATTGATTTCATTCCTTCGAGTTAGGTGTTCTCATTGAGGTCGTTGAACTTACATGAGTAAAGTAAAAAATTTAATTTTAAAGTGAGTTACTGAGTTAAATGATATTACATAGTTTAAAATAATTGAGGTAAGTCAATTACTTTAAAATAGGCTTAAGCCTATTCTCAATCAGTCAATCTTGCTTGACTTATTTGAACAATTTACATTGAGATAAGATTTATTGATTTATAAGATGTTTGGTAACATAGTTAGCTTATCATCAATCAATTTTGACTAACCACTATTAACTGTTTAACTTGGTCAAGTTAAACAGCCAATATAAGTTTGATTAATTAACTTTTTGTAATAGCTTATTACTCCAAACTAACTTTTAAAAAAACTGCTCAAAGTTTTGATCAACATTTTGAGAAAGTTATTTTGCATGTAATCATCTATCAATTAACACCTAATTTACCAACCATCTTTGTACAATATAATCAGCTAATGTTGTCAACCAATCAAACTCACTAACCCAATAAGCTAATAACTATTTACTAAACACCACCATTACTTTTCGTTAGAGTGATGAATGTATTAATAATAATTGTCAAACTTTGAAAGTTTAAATATAATTCTTAAGGCACAAACCTAACATTTGTTTTTTTTTTTTAACAATAAAACTTTGTTACGTACTTGTTATATAATATGGATTTATAAGTAATATAAAAAGGAAAACAAAGTGGACATTCTAAAAGCCTAAAAGAATGGAGTTGCAAGTGCATAAAGAATAACATATAATTCCACTTTATGGCCCATTCATATACATATACATCCACACAAAGCTAATAAAGCAAAGTGTAACAAAGTTATAAAGAGAGTGGAGAAAGCAGTGTCGCAGTGAGAAGCTTTTTCCACATTCTAATTAAAATTCCAAAGAATTTATTGAGATGTGTGCATATATATATATATATATATATATGATCAAATTTGAACTATGTTTATTGTAATATAAGTGTGGACTAATTTGATCCATCCATCTATGATAATCGATGGTTAAAAAATGATGGGATCAATTTTATAAATATTAATAATAAAGGAATCAACTTATAATTAGACTAAATAGGTTCTTTTTGCAAACTAGCACCAGTAACTCAATTGCACATGAGACAGTAGACACTATCAATAAAAAAAGAAGTGGCTGATAAGCAATAAAGACGAAGACAATAACAAACTTATATAAAAGTAAATTAGCAAAACCTATAGTAATTTCAACCAAAAGTAGTATCTACTACCTAATACTATACCAATTACAATAAGTATTTAGATAATTGTTTTTAGAAAAGTGCAAATTAAACATTAATATTAATGTCAACTATAATAAGCTTCTAACATATAATCTGCATTGATATACATACTTTGAATTACTTATTTAAAGACCAGCATTGGACATTAAATTATTCACGTAATGTGCGTATAAAACTAATATATTAAATAAAAGAGGATTACTTACACTAGTGAAGGGAGACCAAACTTTTGTACTTTCTTTTTAATCATTATTTTCAAGTGTTATTTCTATTAAGGTTAATTATGATCCAATTATTATTATTTAAAAAAAAATCCAACCTTGAGAAAGTGCTAGAATGGAGAGCAATAATACTTGATCAGATGGTAGGGCAACACAACAAACACTCATCACAACATCATTAACATTAATGTCGATATCGTATATAATAAAGTAAAAATACTCGAAAAAGAAAAGTAACAATAAATATATCTTATATCATAAACCCCCTCAGATTGATTCGATGAGCACGTTATACATAATTTTTATAGTGCAATTTATTTTTTGTATATGATTTATGAGCTAATACATAGGAAATGAGTTTATTTAATGCATAATCTTAAATAATAACTGTGAATTTTCTTTGTCACGAAAAATAAATAAAAAAATTAAAAATTCTTTATTTCTTTATTAGCAACTATAAATTTCTACAGAGTACTAATTACGTAATAAACTCCATTATATGGTTAAAATGAAATTTGATAATAAAATATATGCATTTTCTAGGTATGACTAATTCAATCAAGTCCCAATAGGGTCACATATATTAATATATATAACGCAATTCTCCCAATCATGTTGATATATACATGGCTCGAACTCACAATCTCATACTAAAACAACTCAAGCTCACTCCAAACTTTAATAAGTTCGAACCACGAATTAAAATAAAAACTCATTTTATAAACAATTCCAGAGTAACTGTACTACACCTATAATATATATTCACAATGCAAATAGAATAATAATGACCGTGTACAATTATCCATCTATATTAACTACTCTATGATGCGCCATTTTTTTTTATTGAATACGTAAAATCATAGTCATTATTTGAAAATGTATACTACATGTAAATTATGTTCGATTATGTGTAATAGTTCATAAATCAAACAGAAAAAAAAAAAATGTGTGATAGATATTTCTACCTACTAAACCAAGAGGATTTGATTGAGTGTATTATGAGTTTTCAGGAAAATAATAAAAGGAAAACCAAAGTAAAAAAACATTAAATATTTCCTCGTAGTTTACAATTTACAGGGAGAGGAAGGAGTAATAATGAGGGGAACATAAAATACTATTGGGAAATAAATAGTAAATGAAAGAAAATCTTTGTTGGGGTGCGAGTTTATTCTCTACTTTTTTTTTCTTCTCTTTCTCATTCCCATAGAGAAGAATTGATTCTTCCACGTTGGGTATGTATAGTGGTGTCGTGGTGACCGCCCTAAGTTAACCCCCACCCATTGCCTTCATATTATTGTGGTGATTCTATTACAATGCAGTATCTGTTCATAACTATTTTCTTAATTTATTGAAAGGCAACTTACAACGGTTATTATATCATGGACCATAGTCTAAAAACGACACTAAAAAAACAGCTGCCGTCAAGCTTTAACGGAGTTTCGTAAATGAAACTACAGTTCATCTCAAAAGATACTGCCTCGCATTCATTTTAATATTATCAAATGAAACTGTATTTATATCAAAATGAAACTGTAGTTGTGTTGAAAGGAAACTGCAGTGTATATAAAATGAAACTGAATAATAATTTAACATATTTGAATGTATATTGTCCAATGAATATTTAGTTATATCGAAATGATACTGTAGTTGTGTTGAAAGGAAACAATAGTGTATTATAAAAGAAATTGTAGTTGTGTTGAAAAGAAACTGAATAACAGTTTCACATATTTAAGTGTATAATGTCGAATGAAATTGTAGTTATCTCGAAAAGAAATTATAATTGTGTTGAAAGGGAACTGCAGTTTATATAAAATGAAAGTGGGTATGTTATACACATAGAGTTAACGACGCGGAACGGAGTCATTTCTACCGTTTTTTTTTTCATTAATCAAAGCGATGCCGTTTTGATGCATGGACTACCATGCATATATTTTGGATCACGGTCCACAATAAAATTTGTGAATCTATAACCTCTCATATAGAAGTGTAACTTTGTGCTACTAGACCACAAGTGAATTTGATTAATTTTATGGACCTCTTTTCATCAAGGTGTGCAATTGAGTGGTCAGCCCATTAGCCTATTTTTATATGGGCTATTGGATGTTGAATTATGAGCTCAACAATAATCACTAACTCGGCCCAGAAGGTCCACCAGCCCAGGATATAATTATATGTACTATTTTATTTTATTTTATTTTTTTTTTTGAAAAAAAAGGTTTAAATTAGCTACCGAACCATATGCCAAAGTGAATTACACTATTAAACTTTTTCTAAAAAATTACAATTAGCCCTTTAAATTGTCCAAAATTATGCAACACACCCCCTCGTATTCATCTACGGCCTGGGGATAAAGAATGCTCTTTATCTCCGGCCGGAGATGAAGAAAACTCTTCGTCTCTCGCCAGAGACGAAGACGAGAAGAAGGGTGAGGTTTTGTTTTGGTTTAAAATTATTAAAATAAATTTAAAATAATATTTTTTTAATAGGATGACTATCACACGAGTATAATTAGAAGAACATGTCAAATTACATAATTTTAGATATTTTAAGGACTAATTGTTTTTTTTTTTTACCAATTGAATGACCTAATTAAACTTTGGCGTGTAGTTCAAATTATATCATGAACCCCACGAACTTGTCCAGTGACCTATGATGAAGTAAATTGAGACGATCTTCTAGTTATAAGGCTCAATACTAAACATCCAATGTTTATGTGGTAAAAATCAAATTCTTGCTATATTGTTAGAAACAAGTTTTAGTGAAACTTTTATTTACTATACCAATATAAATGTAATATACGAGATGCCTTTTATTTACATAATCAACAAATTCTAAAATAATTATACACCAAAATTCACAATAACTTCAAATCTATAAAACTATATTTCTCTTTTTTAATAACGTCATGCTAATCGGGGGGAATAAAGACAAAAGAAAAGAGATTCGGTTAAAAGAAGAGGTAAAAGACAATTGCATGAAAAGATTCGATTCTTAATATGCACGCACAATAAATAAAATATATAGAGAGCAACATGCGCCTCGAGCGCTCTTTTTCTCCATCTTTATTTTCTTCTCCCAATTAGTGCAAAATGCACATTATCTTTATACTTCAAAAGTCTTAACTCTACCCAAAGAAATTTTATATATATATATATATATATATATATATATATATAGGTGTCGAGGATAGCTTGTAACCACTAAAAAATTTATATAAGGTAAAAATCGTTCCTATGTGATAGTCTATAAATTGCACAAAGAATCACATAGACAGATAATAGTCTGCAAAACACACAAGAGATGTAAATTAAATTAAGAAGACCTGGTGTGACGAACAAGACGAAAAAATGTGTTTATAAAAATCAGACTATGACATTTATACATGAAAATCATACTCTATCCACTTGACTACTCATAGCGAGGAATATTTTACAGGCACCTCTTGGATAATGGATATACATAAGTTTCAATGAAAAGAATGCATGGAATCTCTCGTGGGAGACAAATTCTATGTGAGGATAGATGGGATACTTTAGAAAATAAATAAGTTTTCAATTAAAAAAAACATACATGGATTGGAATCTTTTGTGTAACTCTTGTGTGATACAAATGTTATATGATATGAGATGTTTTTGAATATAAAGAAATTTTCAATTGCCAACTATCATTTAGTGTGATGGCATTTCGATTATCATTTTAAATGAGTAGTCATAGGTTAATTCAAACTCCGGTGGTGGGGTTTGGATTCTTTGGCCGGCCAAAAATATAACATATACTATCTCGTAAAGAATCATGAGTATTTTAAAATAAAAATTAAAAAATTCAATTGAAATAAATCAAATAATGCATGGAATCTTTTGTGTGACTCTCGTGCAAGACAAGTGCTATACGAGATGAGGGATATTTTTGAATATAAATAAATTTTGAACTGAAAATATATATGGAATCTCTTGTGCAAGACAAGTTTTATATGATATAGAGGTATTTTTGAATATAAGTTTAATTTGTTTGACAAATAAGCACATGTTAGTAGAGGTGTACATACAATCAATTTTTTAAGTTAAAAATTTTGATATAAGTGGAACTAACTCTATTGAATATGTCACTGAGAAAGGTATAGTACTCCCTAACAGAGTTCGAGCGAAATTTAATTGAATGGAACTGATACTATTGAATATGTCACTAGGAAATTAAGGTACTCATAAGTAAGGTTTAGTTCGAACAACTCTTGATTGAATTAGCCTCATTTTATAAAATATAAATACCAGTACAATGTACTCATAATTTTTCAACCGAATATATTTCTTAAAATGCATAAAGATGACAACATTCCAAAAAATTATCACATCATATAATTCTCTAGTGTGATTTATCCAAACATTAGGTGGTGATGACTTTGCATCTAGAAGGATGCACCATAAGTGTATATATAAAGAGATAATATAAAAAAATATAATTATAATGTGACTCATAGGGTAAAAGTGAGTGTATATTATAAAGATTTAGTAATGGGTAAGTCACAAGTAATCTTGCCCATATCTAGGTGGTGCCAAATTATGGTAATGGAGAATCTATCACCAACGGTTTAGGAAATTTTGGGGCCAAAAATGTAGATTCTTGCCCTCTTTTCTTGGGAGCCATAAATTAAGACCTAATTAGTTGTAGGCAAAAAGAATCAAATTGAAGAAAAATCTACTAAGATATACCCACTATTTTGTTAAGTTCGATTTAAAAATTGCATGTCTATTGAGTGACAACTTACTTCTTCGATTTTCTATGTGTAACAACTTAATATGTAATAACGTGACTTCTACTTTCGGCCAATAAAAACGGACTAGATGACAAGACACAATTGGTAGTAGCATAAGGCACTCAACTCATACTCCACCTCAACAATCACTATTGTGTTTTCATCCAATAGCTCAAAAAATATTTAAGATACAGTGTTTTGTCTAATTATTTATCGGCCAAGCGCCCAACAACTAGAACACTATGATTCTTTTCATCGATAAATAGTTTAAGAAGGTCGTTGGGCATACTATACCTAGATATTATAACTCAATAGATAATAAACTAGAATAAAAATCATTACTAAATTTGTTGTTTGGATATGTACAATTGCGAAATGAGAATCAAAGTTTTTTTTAAAAAAAATTAAAAGAAAATAAATCTTGTGTGATACAATAAATTTCACAAAAATTAAACTGTGGCAAGAGATCAGAAAGTATGACATTTATTTGAGTTGTAAATAATGTCACACATGCAAGTAAATATGTGTGAATCCTAAATTTAAGGGTCTCTCACTGTTATTTGAGACGGTAGAGCAAGTACTTCACAGAATGTGCTTTAACTGGCCAACAAACCCCAACAACTTTTGCCCTACGACGGCTAACAAAGCAAAGATTATGACTTTATTGTGAATTGGTTGATTAGATGAATTGTGTTTCAGGGCCAAATGGAAATAGTGAACGAAGGAAATGAAAGTGAGCTAAGGCCAATAATACGCACTAATTAAGTAAATCATGTTTTTATGTTAATCTGTAAACCACACATTAAAGGTAAACTTCGTTATCCTTCTTGTTTTTAATCGATCATGGCATGCCAAGGGCCTTGTAGTCCAGTGGCATCAAACCCTTCTCTGTATACGGGAGGTGGTGGGTTCGAGCCTCCACGGGTTCGAGCCTCAATGGAGGCGTTGCTGTCTCTTTGTGCTTCAGTAGAGTATATAGTTAGTGTAAGAGAAAAAAAAAAATTATTAAACAATTGAGATAAAATTGTTCCATTTGTGAAATTCCAATATTACCCCCACCCAAATTTACCTATAAATACCCTCTCTTGGAACCTCTTCCTCCACGCAACACACACACCCTCAACGCAAACCGCTTCCGCATATTCTCCTCTCTTCACATATTTCACATTAATTTTGTCTCCGATCCTCCGCCGCTCGCCGCTCGCCGCCGTCTCCTTACGTCGCATTCCCGCCGTAAGTCGCCGGAGAAATTGTTCATTCTTCATTTGTTTCATTCTCCTCATGAATGGTACGCATTATATTCTTGAATTTTAAGGTTGTTGTCGTCGTGCGTGGTCGTTTGGAATTTGCAGAGAGCGAGGATTGATCGATGTTTTAATGGAGACCAAAGGTGGCAAGAAGAATCCGTTCAGTAGTGCCCAATACGAGACCCCTCTCGGTTACATCATCGAAGACGTTCGTCCTCACGGTGGCATTCACAAATTCCGATCGCCTGCTTACTCTAACGTATATATGATCTCTGCAAATATTGTGTTTTCCTGTCTTTGTCCAAAAGGCGAAATTCTCTTGTCTCCTCACATTTCTCTGGTCTTGATACCACAAGAAATGACCGTTTTGATCCCTTGACTATGCTATAATTATCATATTGTTTTTCGACTATTAATT
Source organism: Ipomoea trifida (assembly GCA_003576665.1). Taxonomy (NCBI): domain Eukaryota; kingdom Viridiplantae; phylum Streptophyta; class Magnoliopsida; order Solanales; family Convolvulaceae; genus Ipomoea; species Ipomoea trifida. The sequence continues at coordinate 23,237,177 of CP025650.1, forward strand.
TTGACCAATTAAATCATCTATTTCGTAATCATTTGGTCTTCCGTAATTATCAAATTGGGCATTGATCAATTTGATAGAGGACCAAATCGGGTACGAAATCAATAGTTAGATGCTTTAATTGGTCAAAATTAATAGTCGATGACTAATTTGGTAATTAAGGCATAGTCGAAGTCTCGAGGGACCAAAATAATTATTAATTACGAAGATTTTTAACTCTTATACTATCACTTTTAGGAACACAATCTACTACTCAAAAACTAATTGAACTGTCCTTGAAAGTATAAAATTGTTTTCTTTTTGCCCTTATCCAAAAGTGAAATTCTCTAACCCTCAACCCACCCCCAGCTTGATTGGATAATGGAAAGATATATAAATCACAATGACTCTTTATTAGGTGAGAGAATGAGTGCTTAGGGCTCACAATGCAAGTAGCCCTAACTCTTATATTGTCACAGTTAGATTGAACTTAATATTGAAGCCCACACATAATTGACCACTCAAAAATCAACTGAGTAAGGTAAAATTCCCTTGTCTGTAGGCCTAACATCTCGACACTACATGATAGATAAATCATGGTGACTTTCCATGGCCCACTACGTTAGGGGTAAAGATCACACTACCACTATTAGGGCTTTACTTTATATACATAATTTATTACATAAAAATCAACTGAGAACAAGATAACGATGTCTTTTTTATATAAATGCAGTGCGTGAGGAAGCCATCCTGATACAATTTTCCGGCCGGCGAGGTAGATGAATATGGACGCTCCGGTAGAGTAGGAAGAAGAAGAAAAAGACTGCAATTTTTTCTTTGTTTTTTGATTTTTCTTTTTTAGAAATATAGAAAAGTAAACTGTTTTTACAATCTGTGCTGCCATGGCGGAAGCTCTGTCGTCGGCGATAGGCTTTGAAGGCTTCGAAAAGCGATTGGAAATCTCATTCACTCCGGCGCCGATGTTCCGTGACCCGCACGGAATGGGGCTCCGGGACCTGACCCGGGCTCAACTCAACTCCATTCTTGAACCGGCGTTTTGCACCATTGTTTCCGAGCTCTCCGGGGCCGAGTTTGACTCGTATGTTCTCTCCGAGTCGAGCATGTTTATTTACCCTCTCAAGATTGTTCTCAAGACCTGTGGGACTACCAGGCTGCTGTTATCGGTTCCGGTGATCTTGAAACTCGCTGACTCGCTCTCACTCGGTGTTGACTCGGTCCGGTACTCGCGGGGGACCTTCGTTTTCCAGAATGCTCAGCCCGCGCCTCACCGGAGCTTCTCGGAGGAGGTGGCGTTCCTGAACTCGCAGTTTAAGAATGGCGTCGGGTTCGTGCTCGGCGACCCGGAGTTGCCAGGCCGGAAGTGGCATGTGTACGTGGCGGATGTGGGGTCGAGAGTGTCGGCGATGGAGACGACAGTGGAGATTTGTATGACGGGGTTGAGCCGGGAGAAGGCGGCGGTGTTTTTTAAGAGGGGTGGTGGTGATGGTGGTGAAATGACGAAAATGTCCCGGATATGTGACGTCATTCCGAGTCATGTGATATGTGACTTTGAGTTTGACCCTTGTGGCTACTCGATGAATGGGATGGACGGCGGGGCTTATTCTACGGTGCACGTGACGCCGGAGGAAGGCTTTAGCTACGCCAGCTATGAGGCCATGGGGGTGGAGTTGTGCCCCACTGGGCTTGAGCCACTGGTCAAGCGGGTCCTCAGCTGTTTTGAGCCAGTCGAGTTCAGCGTGGCCGTCACTCGCTTTGGAGTTCCCTCGCGAGACAAGATTTGGAATGGCAACGGTGTTGACGTGGACGGATACACATGTCGATTCGGGGTAACACAGGAGCTCCCGGGCAGCGGCCTCATCGATTACCGATGCTTCACGGCCAACAAGGCGGCTTCACGTCCCACACCTCTGCAGTGCGGGAAGGAAACAGAGGAGGAAGTTACAATTGTCGGTGGCTTGCCTTTTGGTATGACGACATTATCCATGGAGTCACCGACGATTTGTGAGTTAGTCCGCTAGTCATGTTATTTTGTACCATTAGATTGTTGAAAATTATTATTAAGAAAAGGGTTTAGTTATAATCCTTACTTTGGTTTATGTTAATTAGGTCTTAGATATGATGAGTGATAGATGCAATAAAGAAAAATGGCTTTTCAAGCCATGTATGTAACTATGTAATTAAACAAGGGAGTAATTTTGTAATTACGAAATATTTATTTGTAATTTTTAGTCTTGATATCAAAAAATTAAAATCCCGAAAAAATGTTCAGTTGACAATTACGAGGAGCTTGATGCACTATCTACCTAAAATGGTGCAAAAGAAAAGAAAATCATCCTCCAAGAATTGTGGGCTAACTATAGAACATTAGAACCACATTTAATAAGTGTTCTTAAGACAAATGAGTTAGGTGAAGAATAGGTGGATAATAAAGGGCTGAAAATGATTTAAATTTAATAGGTTTCTATAAATTTTATTTTATTTTTTTAAAAGGGTATTATTACTCCATGCAAGAATAAGAGTTGAAACAAAATTGAAGCATGTTTTGGAGGGAAGCCAAAGGTGCCAAGAGCGTGGCCTATTAGGGAAGTAATTCTTGCATAGAAACAAAGATGGTGCGCATGCCCCAAAAGCACTTCTCGAATCTCGATTGGGTGAACGTGATACTCATACATACCTAAAGACTATGAGTTTGATTATTATTATCATTAACCTTTTATTTGAGTTCATTTCATAGTGTCCTCCTATTGTGATTTGAAATTAATGTGTTAATGTGCTCATTAGAGGAAAACGGATCAGGATCCACAATGCAAGGTGGACCCTGATTTAAGAATAAAAATGACATTCGGATTAGGAAAAAAGAGTCAAATACACCCTTGAAGTTTATACGAGAAGTCAATTATGCCTTTGAATTTTTGAAAATTGTATTAAGCACAAACATGTTAATTTAGTGCATTGAAGCCAAAAACCGATTAGTGACTTGTGATAGCATGTTACCAAGGTTTCGGTGATGTTCCCGGGAAAATTGGCAATGGGTTGCCTTCTTTGAGATCAACAGGTCGCCGAAGAAGTTAACTGGATGGAGAAGGCGACCAGTTGATTTCCATCTCTAGTCGGGCGTCTGGGGAAGGCGACCTACTGGTCGCAAAAAAGATAATTCATCTCTGATTCTTTCTTGAAAGTACCGAAGTATCGCCGGAGCATTGCTTGAAACCTAGTAACATGTTATCACATGTCACTAATCGGTTTTGGATTTAGATGCACAAAATTAATAACTCGTTTCAGATTTTGTCGCTCTAATTAAATTTCAATTACCAAGTCAAAATATACAAGTACAAGTGTACAAGATTCACCCAACAATGAAGCATGCGTTAATTAATGATCCCATGTTTAGCAACTAAACCTAAATTAAGCCGACAACGTAACGTGAAACCTAGATTTTGATTCAACTAATTCAAGATTACGAGCATGCTTCTTTGCTTAGCTCACAACATCCAGGCCAGGCGTACGTTCCTTGTCCCCACTTTTTATCTATTTATCTATTTTAATTAATTTTATTAAAAAAATCTAAATAATATAGGCACATTGCATGCATGACAATGGATAAAGGCTGGTGATGAATATATTAGTCTCAATCCAAGTTTTTAAATTGAAGTAGCATGGCACACGTATGGAGCGGGAACATGTGGGGTGAGAGACAACTCAGGTGGGATCGGTTAGGCATGAGCTCAAAAAGTGAACCAAGAGCAACCTGCGGCCAACCTCAAGGTTTGCATCGATGCACAACGTTTGTTAGGGCGGTCTTGGACAGTTATTCCAAGGAGTTCGAGATCGAATTAGGCTGTTGCGAGCACCTGATTCATATAGAGGCCACCCAAGAAACAAGAGGCGATTGCATCAATTTTCGGTCTCGAGGTAGGCATGGCCAAGATCAACCACAATATAATGTCCTAGGGTTGGCCACGATATGGAAGCGACTATGGGCATTGGATGATGCTCGGGTCGGGCTGAAGGCGCTCGAATAGCTTGAAGTTACGTTGTTAGAGAGCCAATATAAATAATCAAGTCATTGTTTCATATTACATGTCGTTTCGGATACACTTATCTAATCGAGAAACTAATTACTCTACTAACTAGTTAGTCACACACTCGAAAAAACTCTCTTATGAGGATAGGTTAAATAGATTTGTATTTACTTTATATCCAAAATAAATAAATAAATCAAGGGTATACTTTTAGGGAGAGATAACTTGAGCACATCATTTGGCATGCTACGATTATAAAATAATTTGTCAACACATTAACATTTGGACATATAGCAATACTATGTAGGCATACATCATTTCAAAAGTCTTATCCCAAAATCAAATGAATATATAATTTAGTTGACATTAGTGCCAATAGTTTCAATGATTATACCCACCAATTTCGATCAACTCACCACTAAACACAACAATCTTATATCTTATAGCTCATAAAAAAACAAAATAATATTATCAGCATCAGTACCAATTGACACATGAACTACACAAAGCATTCTTATAGTTCATGAAAGACAATCTTGTTTGGTAACCTCAGTTAATTGTAACTTATTTAACCAATATTAGCTGTTTAACTTAATTTAAACAGCCCAGTGTGTGATTTCGATCATGTTTTTAGCAATTTATTAACTATTCACTAACAGCCAATTTATCAAACATTTTTCTACAATCAACTAATACTATCAAGTATCACTAACCCAAGCAACTAACAACACACAACACTTTTATGGTTCATAAAAACAACAATATCATCAACACGAATACCGACCAACACCAACACACAGCATTCTTATGATTCATAAAGACAAAACAATATTATCAACACCGATACTAACCAACACCAACACGTGATATTCTTATGGTTCATAAAAGGCAAAGACCCTGTTTGATAAATAATCAGCCTATCAGCAAATTTTAACTTATTTGGCCACTATTAGTTGTTTGATTAATAAGCTTTTTGTAACTCCAAAATGCTAAAATTCAAAAGGCTACTCAAAGCAGTCTTTTCAATTAGCTTTTTTAATAAAATTTTTTTATACCAAACAGCTATCAGCTAATCTATCAAACAATTTTCTACAATCAGCTAATGTTATCAACAAATCATACCTTCTAATCCAAACAACCAACCCAATCAGCTAACAACCATTTACCAAACAGGGCCAAAACAATATACCAGTACCAATCATCACCAAAACATGCTTAAAAAGGCTAAGAAAGGACTAAACACACCATTCTTAAGGTTCATGAAAGGCAAAACAATTTCTTTTAGAGCTTAAAGCAACTCAAGATATCCAAAGGATACAAATTGTAACGACTAAGCAAAACAATAACTCCAACACAATAGACAGAAAACTCGAAATTGTTTGTAGCACAAAATTTCACTATCCATGCCCTCTACTCATCCAAATAAATACGAGATCCAGGAATCAAACAGAGCTTAATTACTTCTTATCCTCTTTCTCTGCCTCGGCAGCCCTCTTCTGCCTTGCACCAAGGTGACGCTTGTTTGTGCGCTCAATGCGCAGTTTATCATAGGCCTTGAATGATTTCATCTCGTCGGTGACCTTCACAAGCTCAACACATGGCTTCTCCCTCGTAATTGGCAAGTATGGACCCTGGACTTGGGTTGCAGTTGCAAGTTCCTCTGCAGATGAATCACCAGCCTGCAAACAAGACGGCTCGGTTAAGTTTTTATTCACGAAAGTCTTCAAACTTGTCATAAAAAAAGTTTATCACCCTGCATATATAACCGCTTCTTTGCTTACCTTAACCTTCTTGGAACGCCTTGGGAAGATAACAAGCTTAGCTTTGTATGTCTTAAGCCTTTGGACATTAGTTTGGAGGCCTTCCAATGAGCTGTTCCTTCTACGATGATCAACAGAAATACCAATGGTCGGAGCCAATTTCTTGGGAATGCCAGCAGCCTGCAGAATAAAAAGTGGACGACTTTTATTACGTAAAAGAACAAACTAGAGTTAAACCGAGTTGCTAATCAGGCGTTGGTTGAGGCCCCACGAATTAAAAGGTAACTCATTTTCAAGTTTCGTAACATCTACAAAACACAAAAGATCTAAACAAGTGGAGTGTAGGTTCAGCCATTAGGGTCATTGGAAACAATAACAGTGACAAGAATCTCATAATTCATTGATAGATAGTAAGATTTAAGAAGCTTACTTTCAGCTCTTCAAGAGAGAACCCCCGGCCTGCTCTGACCTTCATATTGTACTTGAGCGTTTGCCCATGAACAATTGGTCGAAGTGGCCCAGCAGTGGGTCTAGGGAAAATCTTAACAGCTTTCTTTTGTCTAGCTGCAAACGAATACAGATTGATGTGAGAAAGTGTCATCAAAATCGCAAATACGAACTTGAAAGTTGAATGACTTACCTACACGTCTCCTTGTTTTTCTAGCTGGTTGGTTAAACCAGGTTCTGACATAATTTTGCCAATGCTTCCTGAAATGCCCACTTGGAATAACATTGTTATGCTTCATTTTGTCTTACCTGCAAACAACATATCAAATAAATAACAATCACATACAAATCAATACACCTATGTTGAATTGATTCTATTATTATTTTGAAAGAAAGAACGCAAGGAACCAAGGAACTCAAGGAAACTAAACAGGACAAGAATGTGAGTGACCATATGAAAAGGGAAATGGGCAAAAGCATCTATAGTATAATAGGAGCAATTGGTATTCATGAGAGCAAGAAACATAATTCTTCATGAACCCCTATTACAACTAAATTTCATGGCATCATATACTTGCAACTAACTATCCAAATTACCATTTGAGATACAATGAAGGCTTCACGACAACGATGTACTAAGTTCATGATATAATTAGTGTAAAAGGAGATAAGGTCATAGCAAGCAAATTATGTAATCCACCACATGCAAAACATTAAAGTATGAACCAACAAAATAAACCACATATATGAATATATGATATGACAACATACATGTTCAATCAATATATTAGGACAATATGCTCAAAAATTTCCACCATCAATGCATACATAATTACCAAATCACTTAAAACTGAGCACTCTAAACCATAACCCCATCTTATGTCTTTAGAGGCCCAAAGACGCCATTTTTCTGGGACATATACTAAACCCAAACCATTTTTAAGGTTATATGCTTGAAATCTTCCACCATTAATGCAGACATAATTACCAAATCACTTATAACTGTGCACACTAAACCATACACCCCCCATAGCTCCAAAGACACCATTTGTATGGGAGACATATACTAAACCCAAACCATTTTTAAGGTTATATGCTTGAAATCTTCCACCATCAATGAAGACATAATTACCAAATCACTTAAAACTGAGCACTCTAAACCTTAAACCCCACGAAATGTCTTTAGAGCCCCAAAGACACCACTTTTCTGGGACATATACTAAACCCATCGCAGATTAACATCATGCTTACTATTACACCTACCCCAGATTGCAGCAAAACATATATCAATAAAAAAAATTAGGGAGAAAAAACAAACAAACAAACAAACAAAACGTAAGAATTAGTTGGTAGCTACAAGTTCAAAACTTTTGAATTCCAAAACAATCAGATCAAACATAAGAGCCCAAACAATGCTAGAACTAACAGGAGTAATCATCGAAAGCATAATTTAGAAAAATTTAAACAGATTAACATACTACCAGCTGAGGATATTCAGGGATTTGGTAAACAATTACGATTTAGAGCAAAGGGTATAACGAACCTGAGAAGAAGAGCGGCTGCTTCACTTGTGTTACTGGGGAGAGGCAATCTTTGAGCAATTACAGGTATTTAAGGGTGCCATATCTAACTGAAGTAAGAAAACCTAGATCCAACGGCACAGATTGGTTTGGTATGGGCTGCGATTTGCTATTGGGCTTTATATGATATTGATCCATGCAATTACATTCAACCCAAGTTATTTAGCCCATTGGGCTGACACTAAGATTTTGAACCCAATCCATTCCAGTTTAAAAAACAAAATTAATTGGGATAAGCGTTAAAGGATTAAATACACCCTCAAACTATACTGAGTTGTGCAATTAGACACTTCAACTTTAAAAAGTTCTAATTAGACCCGCAAACTTGTTATTTTGAAACAAATAAGGCCTCTAACCTATTTGTGACATATAATTGCAGCTAAAATTTTGACAAATGTCCGACTAAATTCCAGCAAAGAGCAAATACCAATTTTGGTCCCACGACTATCAGCAAAATGACAATTTTGGTCCACATGTTTCATTTCTACCAATTTTGGTCCCACGACTATTGTTTAGTACCAATTTTGGTCCCACGATTACTGTTTTAGTGCCAAAATTCATCGCGCCGGTCACCCATCCGTTTAAAACGTGTCGAAATCTAAAATTTTTGAAGGTATTTTTGTCCTTTTCAACTCAATATCCCAATTTGAGCATGAATACAGAGATTTAAGCCCTAAGATCGATCACAATTCACAATTCTCATCCTCAAATTAAGGTAAAATGAAGAGGAAAACTGCGAATTTTGATCGATTTTAGGACTTAAATCCATTTATTCATACTCAAATTAAGATATTAAGTTGAAAATGATGAAAATACGCTTAACAATTTTAGATTTTTGCACGTTTTAAACGGATGGGTGACCGGCGCAATAAATTTTGCCACTAAAACAATAGTCGTGGATGAAAATTGGTACTAAAACAATAGTTGTGGGACCAAAATTGGTAGAAATGAAACATGTGGACCAAAATTGTCATTTTGCTAATAGTCGTGGGACCAAAATTGGTATTTGCTCTTCCAGCAAACAAATCAAACCATCAACGACCGGAACCATCACGATCGATGGCCGTGCAGAAGGAGACCAACTTGTCAGTCGCTATCCTTGGTCTGTATTGCTGGAGAAGGCGACCAAATTGGTCGCCCTTGCAAGGCCGGCCAAAGAAAATATTATTATGGTATAATTATTTTTATTCTAATATTATTGTGGTATGATTATTTTTTATCGTAATATTGATATAATTATTTTTAATCTTCCACTAACAAAATTATTGTAATCTCGAAGGTTTGACTTTTGCGAGTGTGTATTTTAAAGCATTTAAATATTTAATTTGTTTATTTAGTACATATGAATATTTTAGCCTTTATTAATCGTAAATCGTAGTATAGAGGTTTGGCGGATTGAGAAGTAAAAGAGATTTCACTCCACAAAGCCCTAATCTTAATTCATTTCACAGATCCAATGCCGATTGCCAAATCCGATAAGATCTTCGTCGCCGGCCATGGTGGCCTGGTCGGATCCGCCGTGGTCCGGAAGCTCAGCCACCTAGGCTTCACCAATCTCCTCCTCCGTACTCACTCCCAGCTCGACCTCGCCGTCCAATCCGCCGTCGACGCCTTCTTCGCCGCCGAAAAGCCCGATTACGTCATCCTCGCCGCCGCCAAGGTCGGCGGAATCCACGCGAACAACACCTATCCGGCGGACTTCATCACCATTAATCTCCAAATCCAGACCAATGTGGTTACCTCGGCGTACAAGCACGGCGTGAAGAAGCTCCTGTTTCTCGGATCCTCCTGCATTTACCCTAAATTCGCCCCGCAACCGATACCGGAGAACGCGCTGTTGACCGGTCCGTTGGAGCCGACGAACGAGTGGTACGCGATTGCGAAAATCGCCGGCATCAAAATGTGCCAAGCGTACCGGATTCAGTTCAAATTCGACGCAATTTCCGCCATGCCTACGAACCTATACGGCCCTAACGACAACTTCCATCCGGAAAATTCGCACGTCCTCCCAGCACTATTGAGGAGATTTCACGAGGCGAAGGTGAGGAACGATGAAAAAGTGGTGGTTTGGGGGAGCGGTTCCCCGCTGAGAGAGTTCCTCCATGTCGATGATCTCGCGGACGCTATTGTGTTCTTGCTGGAGCATTACAGTGGATTGGAGCACGTGAATGTAGGGAGTGGTAAGGAGGTGACCATAAAGGAGCTTGCGGAGCTGGTAAAGGAGGTTGTAGGGTTTAAGGGGGAGCTGGTGTGGGACCCAACTAAGCCCGATGGAACTCCGAGAAAGCTCATGGATAGCTCAAACCTTGCAGGAATGGGATGGACACCTCAAATCTCACTGCGAGATGGGCTTATTGATACCTACAAGTGGTACTTGGACAACTATGTTCAAAAATAGTGCAGGTGATGATCACCACACACCAATTTGTTACAATGTTACATTGTTACCTTTATGATTTATTGTTGTTGTGTCGAGCCATTGCCAAAAGTTATAAGCATTCTTGTGGGATAGATACATCATTGTTTTGCTGTACTGTTTCTTGATAGCAATAGTATTATGCTCATCTAGAATTGTTATATCTCACATTAGAACAGAGGTTGTATTTTGAAGAGATTGTATAGGCATTGGTGTTATACATTATGTAACTCTGTCACTTGGTGTGGCTCGAAGTTTATCTTACTGCAAATTTAATAATGAGCCCTATATTCGTGTTCTATTGCTCTTTGCTTTTATGGGATACATAAATTTCATGCAGCTAAAGTCTTTTTCTTGAAACCTTTGACCGTGCTAGTTATTTGATATATATGCTTTTCACCTTGGTAGATGGAGATGTCACAGTGATTGATCTGTTGCTAGCAGATCTAGAGCTCACCTTGAGTACAAAAAAGATTAAAGAATGTTCACTAGGAGTTTGAAAGAAGCTTGTTCCTCCATCTTCTTGTTAGCTAAAGTTTTTATTTTTATTTTTATTTTAATCTTTTTTTAAAAAATTGTACAGGTAATGAATTCATCACAATATAATGTGGTGTGCTAAACTCAGGTTTTCAGAAGATCTAAAAAATGCCAGATTAGCATAAAGTTCTTGAATTTCATTACCTCCTTTATACCTCATTTTGTTAAATCAAAATAAAATGAACCTTAAACATTTGATAGCCAACCCTTTACCCGCAGAATGATCTCTTTTCTTAGGATCTTGGAACCTTATTACAAGTATAATTTGGCCGTTTGGCATGTCTTGTGCACTTTTCATTTAAAAGTTAATCCTCGTATCATTCCATCTTTCTAAGTTTTCTGTTCATAGACAAGAAATGTCTAAAGGCATTCTTCTGGCATGAAAGAGATCAGGCATGCATTTTCAGTCCATACTTGATTTTGGGTATTGCTTTTCTACTGACAGAGACAAAAGATCTCATCACTTGTGCAAAAGCTTGTATATTTGGTCTCAAATGTATGTTCTCTTATAATTAAATACAAGGGCTTTCTTCTATCCTAAGCTTTTCTTATGAGATTTTTGCTCCAAAGGCCTATAGATGATCAAGCTTTTGGAAAAAGAAAAGTAGAATGTTGGTGAAAGGACTGGAGCAATGGTGTGAAGAGGATTCCTGGAGTTAGTGATCCTTCTTGAGATGCCCATTTTAGCTGTTGGTTTTCACCACCCAATTACACTGAGTGTAATAGAATCCCTACAAAGAGCAGTTTCTTACTTTCTCAGTTATGGCAAGGAAACTGGCAGAATTGACTAGAGTAGGACAGTGTCTGGCATTTCTGTAACACCCAAACAGTAGGTGTCAGCTACTTTAAACTATTTCCTGGCTTTTATGAGGCTTGGATGGAGCAGAAGTGCCTTGAATATGTAGGTGAGTCCATTTCAGATGGTGGGGTGAATGCTTACAGAGTAGTGTAGGTTTCTCTTCTCTATGGGCTCTATGTCTTTCTGAAGGGCAATTCTACATTTCTACCCTAACATGATTGTATGTTATTTGTTCAATGATTATACCATGGTATCAAAATTGAATTTACTGTTGGGCTGTTTTGCTTTTTTAACCACAAGGTTCTAAGTTCCACTTCTCGGAGCGGCCTATTGTATTTCTTGATTTGTATTGGTCCACTATGGTCAACTTAAGCTGGTTTACCTCCTTGTTGTCCTTTGCAGGCAGGATCACAAGGCAAGGTTTACCCAGTGCACACTTTCGGGTAGTGGTTGGCTGGTTGCGGGTTTCTCGTCACCAAAAAAGCAAATTGAATTTACTTTTGATTTAGTTTAAGATAAGAGATATGGTATCAAAACTGAAGTTGGGGTGGTAAAAAAAAGTGTTGTACCATGCCAATCAAATGGTGATTTGATTGTATTGTAGACTTTTCCTATATGAGACATTGAAGAGCCTATTCAAAGGAGGACAGACTGATAGCTGAAAATTCACCACTTCTCACTTTGCCTGAACTGAATGCCAAAACCTGAAATACTATATGCTGTCATGCTGTTCATGAATCATGAACACTCCTTTCCTGTTATATTTCCCCAAATAGGGTTTCTAATCCAAAGTACAGATTAACTCTTATTCACTTATGATGCTTTGCAGATTTGCAGTTTAAGCACTTGAGACACAGGTTCTTGGCTTTGAATCTCCAGTACTGCTCCCTTGACAGCTAAGAGTTCATCTTGCTCCCATTCAATTAATTCTGTTAATTTGACTTGGTTTTTGTATAATGCTTTCTTTTTGTACTTGATTTTGGTTATCCCTAACTTAGTACAGATTAGTAGTGGGGGGCTTTACCTTCCCTTAGCCCAAGCTTAGCATTTAAAATGCCTTGACATTTTGTGAACCAGCAAAGACAGGTCTTCATTTCCTTTACGAACAAATGAACCTTCCTAGCCCCCGGGACAATTGTCTAGTAGATAAGCAGTTGCACTTAAAACTCCGCCTCCCTAGAGACAATCTGGAGATGAGCTCCACCAATTTTGTCTGGGCTCGTTGTGTGCAGAAGAGTACAGTTTGGTGTGAGACTCGAAGCTAGTCATACTTGATTTACCTTCTCATGGGCTAGGTTGGGGTTGGGCTCCTTGTGTGCAGAAAGGTACAATTTGGGGTAGGGCTCGAAGCTAGGCAAGCTTGATTTACCTCATCATGGGTCTATGATATAGTCCGACAAGGTTGGAAACGTGGGTTATCAAAAAAAATAAATAAATAAAAGAGAAGGGACCATCCTATGTTCATCTTTAACATTGATTCCAACAAGAGGATGGTTCCTCAGATACTCAAAATCTGCTAGCAAAGCTACTCTGCTCATTGCTAGTACTTCCATTGGAGTTTGTAGGGAACCTTCCTTGACCACCTTAGCATTGTTGATGATACAACCTAGAGTGGCCTATTGTCCAGCACGATAAGACTAATTCATATTCAGGTCTCATCGTACTTTCAGAGTTTAACCCTTATTCCAAGAAGGTCTTATTTAGAATTCATTAATATCGAGCATATATACCAAATTACCAACGTAGATTCTTCAACCTTGTAATTGTATTAGCAGCTGGTTTTACCCCCAAGTAAACTCAAAATTTTGGGATGAGATTTGAACATCACAATATCAGACTTACATTGACCATTCAGTATTGAATCTTTAATGTCCTCAACGAACTGAAAGCCACATATAAGTTTAAGTCATAAATGGGTGAATGAGACACAACATCTATCCATGAAGCTGGTGGACATCACATGTGTAACTAATGGATATGAGAAAGAGACAAGATGAAAAACAATGTTTGGTTCTTACTTTGCTTATATTCATTTAAGTTGTGTTTTTACCTTGGCTTGTATGTCACGAATTACTAACTCGAATTCAATTATCTCTCAAAGTAATTACAGTCAAGTATCTTAATCCTTCTACATCAAGACGGTGACCGCCAATTAGCAACCACCTGATGTGCCTGGCATGCTCGCATTGCCCTTTTTCTCTACATAAGCTTGTAATTCTAAAAAACTGTTAAATTGGGAAAACCCCTCAATGCGGCGCCTTACAAGAAAGACAAAGAAGATTAAAACAAGTCAGTCTCCTCAACTACGGAACACTAAAACTTTAACACACCGAGGCTAATTCTCGAAAATCTCGTGTTAAGTTGAAAGAAATATGTGTCTTCTCATCGACACATTTATGGGTATAGTTGGTCTCTTCTAATGATTAATGGTCAATTATCACGTCAAAAAGTATAACTTCGAGGCGGGTAGTATAATGTATAAAATTATTGTTAAAAAAACAAAAAAGTGAGAATGGTAAATGACAATGAAGAAGATAAAGGGGACCGCCCACTGTTTTGGGGGGAAGCAAATGCAGAAGAAATGAAGGTAACGGATACATATGCATTCAGTCTGCTATATTGACACGTCCAATTCAACTCTACTTACCCCCCCCCCCCCCCCCCCCCCCCCCCCCCCCCCCCCCCNNNNACCCCCCCACCCACCCCCACCATCCAGCTATACTACTATTGTACTACTGTTCATAATTAATTTCCTACTATTTCTAGGATTTTTTTACTATTTTTTATTTTCATAATGGTCACATTCAACTATTTTGAGATTTTTTTTTTTTTGAGGAAACTATTTTGAGATATTAAGTTTGGTTATTGGCTTTCTATTGAACCAAATTAAGTTCTTAACTGTGATATTTATTACCGTACTTGATTGAGTCATTTAGGTTAAAATACAATGACATTCTTAAAAATTAAAACTTCTTTCATCCCGTTCGCATAGGAATTTGATATTGGCCGTGGGGTAACAATTACTCGCGATGCTCAGAAGGAGGGCAAAGTTTGACTGAGAATGTTCAACACGATATGAGAGGCATAAAACGTTTGGTTTGAAAAGTTAGGGTTTTCTCAATAGATTTTTACATTTACAATAATACCAAATGAAGAAAATAGTAGGAGACGTTTAAATTTCTGTTTTTTTTTTTTAGGTAGAGCACGAGGTGTCTTGAGTAAGCCCTAACTATAGGAGGTACCTTTAAGCTTGTATCAAACTCGGGCTAATCCTCTTTTACACCGAACCGGTCTAATTAAGTGACAAAGTATTGATCAGATTGGTTTAAATTTCTAATATTACCTCTACATTAGCATTGATAAAATCTAAATTATTCACATATTCCAATACAAATAGTAAAATTGTTTATGGACTATCAAAATTAAAAATCCAAAATTATGCACTTTATTTGTTAGTACTTAGCACTGCACCTTGACCTAGGTAGGCTGACATGTTGAATAATACAACTCTAATTTAACCCTCCTAGTCAAGCCCAGAGTTTCCAGTCTGCAGGCTTTTTATGTTTGTCAAGCCTCAAGATTTTCCTATTTGTGAGTGGAAATTTATTAAAATAATAATCATTATTTTAAGACTTCAAAATTTCAAATCCTACTAAAACAATAAAGTATGAAGCTAAGTGCATTACGCTCAATTGACACCTCTGTAGTTCTCCTTAAAAAAAAGTGTGAAACAGAGTTCAATCTCGAACGCTTCAATTAACTGTTTTACAAAACACATTATGAAGTGTGACATTATAGTTAGGACTTAGGAGTAATGTGAAATGGTACCATAAAAATTGCCCAGGAAATCAGCAAGAAATCTCTACCAACTGCACGTGAGTACAACAATCCAAAAATATAGATAAATCTCCCCATATAATTAAATGGCCAAAAAAAAAAAAAACCTAAATTGGAGACTTGGAGTGGTCTTCATGTGTACAAATTACAGAATGACATGGATAGGACACTTCCATGTAAAGCACCCATCCTTCACTTTCCTTATTGTCCTTTCTTTACCCTCTCTTTCTACATTCATCTCTTAATTTAAACCATACTATTTACCCGGAGTAAGTATAGAGTGAGACCGTCTAACTTAGACTGGTTTGCTAGTTAAGATCATTAAGCGAGCTTCGCACATAACGCACTTTCGAGTAACAGTTGCGAACTTTCTTGTAAATCAAAGAAAAATGTATTATTTTATATGAGAGTAACCCTGGCCAAGTTACTCCGACAATTGATTTGGTAACAACAAGATTTCAAAGTTGACATCCTATAAAAATGGTCATTTGTCGGCTAAGATGACAAAGTGATCTTTACCCAAGAAGGCAACTTCAAAAAGTATTATATTACACCTAAAAATTATTATACGTCTTTTCTCAAAAAAAAAAAAAAATTATTATACGTCTCACATAAAATGATCTTATACATATAAATAATATCTAGTTAGAAAGTACGGACCACTATCCCGTGATTTTAGTATTAAAAATAACATTTTTTGAATTCTTTTTTTTCTTGTACAATGCTTTTGTAAACTTCTTACTCCAGAGATCCAAACAGACAAGGAAAAAGGGGAAACATGACCTTTAAATTAAATTAAAATCAAAATAAAAAACAAAAAGACAGATCGAGGGTTTCCAATTAACTGGAAATTAAGGAAATAATGACTATTTAAAAGCATTTTATTATTTATTATTCTTTAAAAAAGCATTTTATTATTCCTTCATCCCTAAAAATAATAGTACAATATATTTTCTTTTTAAAAATAAAATCTAAAATATTATTCAATTTTTTTCATAAATAAACATAACAAATATTTCTAATTTTTTTAATATTGACATTATAAAAAATAAAACTATTAATTTTTTTTTATTGGCAAAAGAATACATACAACTATATAAGCACTCTTCAATTCCCTTATTTTTCTTAAAATTTGTAATTTTTCCTCTCTTTTTAAATATTTACATAAAAAAAATGATGATATGAACAAAAAGGGCAAAAAAATCTTCAATAATTCACATTTTTCTTGTTATTTTCAAACTAAAATTCTAAAAATGAAATATAATTCCCAATGCTACATAAATGAATCAGAAGAAGGAACAGAATGAAGAAAGCCAACCTGTATGGTGAAAATCCGTTTCCAAACTGAAAAAAAAAAAAATTAAAAATTAAAGATGACAGTACAAAAAATACATGTAAAGATTGAGCCGTCCCCGCCAATATCACCGCCACCTCCGCCGCTCGTCGCCGTCAACCACCAATGAGAAAAACCGCTAACAGCGGCAAGCCATGAGGTCCCCACCGCAGATCTTTAGCACCCATTTCTTCTTCCTCCTCCTCCGCCACCGCCACCGGCGCCGGCGCCGCCGTCACCGCCGCCATTTTCTTGATAGCCTCCCAAGAATTTACAGCCACATAATGGAAACCTTCATGGATAAGGTGGTAACAAGAAGATGGTGAAATTATCGGTTAGGTATATATCCGACATTATAGAAATACTCGAAAAAACCCCAATCTCCTTGTACCATTAGCTCGGCACGAACTGGATAGTGGCTGCAGATTTCCCTCGTTGCTCGAGTGGAGAAAAGGGTGTGGCAAAGGGGGCAAAAAATGGGGGTTTTCAAGTGGTTCTATTTCTATAGCTACTTGCATTTACAAATGGAGATTGGAGAATTGAATTGAAGAAGAAGAAGAAGAAGAAGAAGCTCAAAGACAGCTAAGGACATGAGGGTTTTGGGGTGTGTTTGCATTTGTCTTCTGTGTGTATATGGTAAACAGTGGCTGTCTGGCTTAACATCACATGAGATAAAAAAGAGTGGCTTGGCATGTTTATGGTTTAGGCATTGGG